>OMNW01001490.1:46625-71574 GCA_900303245.1 Selene dorsalis | reverse complement strand
TTACGTCTGCACGTGTGCAGAATACTGCTGTGCATACTGCTTGATTTTTGGTAAGAGGCTCAAAACAGGTCTGCAGTGTAACCTGTTGCACAAGTTTTCTTTGTTTTAATATGTGAAAAATGAAAAACTAAAGGAACTGATATAATTTAGTAAATTGGACAGCAATGCTCTATTGTTTTCATTTATACGTGAGAGAACTACCTCCTGCAGTTAAAACAACAGGTGTGTATTGTTTTGTTTCACGGGTATTGTTTTTCAGTAAAATAAGATTTGAACATTGAAGGTGTATAGAAAAATCGGCCAAAATCAGAATCAGCAGGTCAGGCTTTTTAAAAATCGGTGATCGGCCAGGAAATTGCACGGTGCACCCCTAATAGATAGATAGATAGATAAGACAGACAGATAGACAGATGGACAGATAGAACTGTGCCGTAAGATTTTCTGACTTTCCTCTTATATAGCAAATTGATTAATTTTGGACTGTTGGTAGACCAAAACAAGAAATTACTGTGGTTATGTTTTCCTCTATTATTTTTGATAACTCTATATTCACAGAAAAAATAATTGACAGGTTTCATTAACAATGAAAATAATGATTGGTTGCAGTCCTGAAAGCAAGTCCTCTGGATAGTCTGCCTGCTAAAAAAAAAAAAAAGCGAACTGCTGGTGAGCTTGCACACACATTAATAATGAATGAATACTTCTGCTGTTCAAGACAATAAGGTGGAAAGCAGTCATTTATATGTTCTGAAAGCACAGGAAGAAACAGCCCTTAACAAAAGAGGTGATTAGGGTTTCCAGTTTTTGGGATTAAAGTTTAAATTAGTTTAGCGGTCTCAAAAAACAAATACTCCAAATAATAAATAATGAATAGTATGTGCCTACAATACTGAAGTCATCCATTGTTTTCTTCTCAGCTTATCCTGTTGTTTTTGATTCAGTTCAGCTGTCACCTGCCTCTTTTTCTTTGAAGTCCTGCCCTGTCGGCCAAACCCCCGGTAAACAGCAATCATATATTGACATTGGTAAAACATACTGAGGGTCCATGCAGACCTCATCAGAGTATGGTGATGCACACACATTAACACGGAAAAGATCGATTTGCTGGTCGCAGCGGGGAAGCAGGGGCGTAATTTCTGGGCTGGAGCTGGAGGATTGCTCCCAGTTGTGTCAGTTCTGATACCTGTTGAAAAAAGGGCTGATTCTTCTTTGAAATGGTTATACAATATAATGATACCTCTATATTCGTCATGCACTTATCGGCACTGGCCTTCACAGCAGGTCCAGATGATGACTTTCTCCATATTTTACTTTACGTGGCCACAATAACAAACCCAAGTAGGGAGATGAGAAGAGGGTTTTGTCTGTGCGACTGAGCGGTAAATGA
The DNA here is from genome assembly GCA_900303245.1 of Selene dorsalis. Taxonomy (NCBI): domain Eukaryota; kingdom Metazoa; phylum Chordata; class Actinopteri; order Carangiformes; family Carangidae; genus Selene; species Selene dorsalis. The sequence goes on along the minus strand of OMNW01001490.1, from coordinate 70,187 downwards.
TGAAACATTGACAGGGGTTGGAAAGAGGTGAACAGGAGAAAAAAAAGAAGTGTTTTCAGAGTGAAAGGGTGTAATCAAGTAGGTAGAGCACAGCGAGAAAAAGCAGCAAGAAATAAGAGTTGAGTGTCGCATGAACAGGATTAAGAGCGAAACGCAGAGGCTGAGAAATGACCCTGTGGTTGTTATAGAAACAGTAGAGCAACGAAAAGGGGAAGATGGAAGAATTAAAAGGAGAAGCGAAAAAAAAACAAGCAAGCAATTGCATAAATCAATGGCATTAGAAAAGAGAGGGAGCAAAGGAACATTACAAGGGAAAACATAAGAGGACATCAAAAGAAGATAGAAACGCAGAATTAACCAGGCACATATTACAAAAAAAAAAAAAGATATAGCACAGCACTTAACTCTGGAGTTGAACCAATGTGTTTGTTGATGATCTCTCTCTCTCTCTCTCTCTCTCTGTCTCCCTCTCTCTCTCTCTCTCTGTCTCCCTCCCTCCCTGTGGTCGTAACAGATTCAGAATTAATTGGCAAAAGGACAATGCAGCTTTGGGGAAGAAGGGATGGCATTACCCAGATAATAAATCACTGGGCTAAATATACAGAGCTCTATGCCAAAATGCATCTTACAGCCACACACGCACATGCACTCACTCCTTTCTCACTAATAACGATCATCAGTGGATTAGTGGCTAATGAAGGACAATAGGGAGATACATCTTGGTGCTATTGCCATCCCTCACACTACTACATCTCACTAAATCTAATGATATGTTGCAATCCCGAGAAAAAATTGGACCTGCAATTACTAACGGTGGTACAAAAAGGTTTTTTTTTTACAGCCATCGTCCTCATTTGCCCCAATGGGCTGCGAGTCCAAGCATTGTAACATATTCATTTCCTTGCAGCTTTCTTGTTATCTTGTTGCCAGAACATGCATGTGTATAGTCTCGAAAACACCCCTAATGAAAAGTGGACTTCGCCTCGGCTGCATTTTGTTTGTGGTAATTGATTTTTGTCATGATCAGAACTGTCACTGTGGACAGCGATGGATAAAAGTTGCAATTTTCCTTGCATTTCCTTTTTTCTTTTTTCTATTCACAGCAGACATTTTAACTGTCCTCGCAAGCAAAGCACAAATGGAAACATTAAAGCCAGTGATGACTCTTACAGTAATAATGCAAATGTCAAAATGTCTGCTTTGTTACAGCTAATGATAATATAGATATGCCTAATTATCTTTATTTTGTACATTACAACAAAGGTAAAGTGCTGGCTAGAAGCAAAACAAAGCTGTTCCCATCTTCAATTAACTGTGTTTGTTCTTAATTGTTTTTCTTTGACTCTTTGTGAGCTTATTCTGCTATCGCTGTCTCTCTTCAGTCTGTACATCTGTATGTTTTTAGCTAATTGTATGTTATCAACTGTGCCGCCTGCTTGTTTTTTGATTATGTTGTCATCTTTTCCAAGAAAATGCAGGACGATCAATACATTTGAATATAGTATTTATGCTACTTTCATATTTGTAGTGTGTTGTGGTCTTTGGATAAAATGAAAATTGACTGTTTGGATGGCATTATAGGCTACATGTAACAACTCATGACAAGAGCAAGCAATAGCAAACACTGTGCAGATTTAGGCTCTAGTCAGGCTGTAACGTGCTGCAGTGCCCCCTGCAATGACTCTGCAATAAGAGTGGGCAATAAATTAAATCCTCGATCACAGCATATTTGTTCATATCTATCATAGTTGTATAAAATACTGAAATTTTAGTTTTTGACTAAATCTGTAAATGCAATAAAAAGAGAAATCACCATAGTTCAGATTGATAAAAATCCATAAAAACCATTCTGCTCATTCATTTGCAACACTGTCACGGAACAACTACATGCAGAGACGTTTACGTAATAGTTGGCATTTATACATAGATTAATTTATAACAAGAAGATTCTGGGTTTGATCCCAAGCTCTGGGCTTTTCTTGTGGAGTTTGCATGTTCTCCATGTGCATGCATCTTTTCTCTCCCGCAGTCCCAACACACGGACATTAGGTGTGATAAAACTGGTGACCTGTCCAGGGTATACCCCGCCCTCACCCAATGTCATGTGGGATTGGCTCCAGCCTCCCTCCAACCCTGTATACACAATATAGATGGATGGATGGTTGTCTACACACCTTGTTCATTGTTATCCATAAGGTCAAATTTGGATGGAGAACTGCTTGGTTGCTTTACAGTATGAAATGGGAAAGCCTAAAAAAAATGACTGAACGGTAGTCCACCAATTTAGCATTGCTGTGGTATAACATTACTTGATTCATGACGGAAAATATTAAAATCGATGGAGCAGAACCAGACACATCATCGTTTTTATTCCATACATTCCTCTCCCTTGCTTACAGTCCTCTGTAGCTGTCTCATTCCTCCTTTTTTCTCACTCCTTTTTTTTTTAACATTGCAGTCTTCAGCTCCAGCTGACACTCGAGCATCATCCCTTGAGGCGGCTACTGTAATCAGATTTCATGCCTCTTCCTCTGGAGCAACAAAAGGCTTTGTACAACTTTTGATACATAGTTAGGACAGCAGCTAACATTTATTATCATCACCATTTAATCTTTTCATTATTTTTCTCAATTTACAAATTAATTGTTTTGTCTACAAAAAAGTGAAAAAAATATTTTTAATTTCACACAGCCTAAAATAGGGTCTTCAGATGTCTTGTTTTGTCTGACCAACAGTCAAAAAGCCTAAAAATGTTCTGTTTTGTGTCATGTATGACAAAAAAGGGTATCAAATCAGGTTAGGTGAAGTAGATATATACTCAGAGTCTCCCCTATGTTGACCATCGTCAATATAGTTTTTGCGAGAGACAATGCCAGGGCACTAGCCGGCGCAGGTTAGTCCCCAACCATCTCCCACTTGTTCTCATGAGCCATATGAGAGTAGAAAAGAAGAAAGAAGATGAGAGGTGGGGCAGGGGAGGGGAAGAAGAGATTTCTATGGTTCCATTTGAACTGACAGACCAAGTCAAAAAGTGGTATGCAAGCTAAAGGAATGTCAAAATTGATGTTTTTAGTATTTGAACTGTAAAACTGTAATGATTAAATTATACACGTAATAGGTTTTTGTCCAGGGTAAAGGGTAGGAACATTTTATGTATACAAGAGAGGTTAAATTTAGGCCTTAAGTGGGATTGGTTGGGTTTAGTGAAAGGGTAAGATTAGAGGATCGATAAAAAAGTAAATAAATGAAAGTTTGAGGATAAAGGTTAAGTTTAGGCGATAAGTGGGACTGGTTGAGTTTCGTAAAACTAACAGGTATGTGGATCAATAGAACAGTAAACCAGTCAAAGTTGGACAATAAAGGTTAGGTTGAGCAATAAATGAGACTGGTTAAGTTTAGAAAAGAGCACAGGTAAGGGGATCCATAAAAAAGTAAACCAGTCGAAGTTGGAGAATCAAGGTTAGGCAATAAGGGGGACTGGTTGAGTTGAGTAAAAAATACAGGTAAGGGGATCAAGAACAAAGTAAACCAGTCGAAGTTGGAGGCTAAAGGTTAAACCTCAGCTGTGGAAAATTCTGCGTTTTCCAATTGATTGAGAGCGTGGAGAGGGTAAAGTTTAAGCTCACTCTGGGACACGTCGTCAGTTGTGTGCCATGAGATCATCAAGTGTTTCGACCGCTTATCACAGCCTAAAATAGGGTTTTCAGATGTCTTGTTTTGTCTGACCAACAGTCCAAAGCCTAAAGATGTTCTGTTTTGTGTCATGTATGACAGAAAAGGGTATCAAATCAGGTAAGGGTTAGGGTTAGGGCAGGCAATCTCTCCTGCAAACATCAATAACTTACAGTATCTACAAGTCTGTAAAACTGTGCACATCTGTCTGACAGAGAGCTGCACAACCTTTAGCTTTATACCTTCTGTTTCAACCAAACTCAACTCTGTTCACACCATGAGACACATCACAACACATCAAACCATGAGACTTACTGTATCATTGATGTTACTTAAATTTGGGATCAATAAAGTACATCTTTATAGATGACAGATGTCTGCTAACCTCTCCTACTCTCTGTGCCCACGATGCTGTTTTCATTTGCATGCTTTTCTTTGTTTTGTTTTTACTGTTTCTGCTCAGACAAAAGAACAAGTTGGAAACAGTGACTGCAATGTGTTAACTGCCAAGTCATGTCAAGATGCTCCTTATTTTAACACTCCAATGTTATCTGAAAAACCCCACGCTCATACATTAAAGGCCAAGACTGTGTGGTTTTGGCTAAATTTACTCCTAAGTGATCAATGAGAGAGAAAGTTTGAAGCTACAGAATATCTTCATTTATATCTATTATTTATAGTACATCTTCACACAGAGCATCGCCCATGTCTGGGATCCACAACGGCTCCTCAAATTGTGATTCCAGACCTCATTTACCTCATCTGCAGTTGCTAATTGTTAAAATGAACTCAATACTCAATGCTATTTTTTCAAATTAAAAGCCTTCTAGTGTTTCAGTGCACATAAAACAGTACATTGATTAACTAAGCTTTAATTCCTTTGCTGAAGTTGTTTTTACATGCAATTCAGATCTGCCAGGTTCTTTAGCTGAGAATTACTCATGGCTTCTCTCTCTCGCTCTCTTCTTTCTTTTCAGCTCTCCACTTGGTGTATCTGATGTTGAGTTACTCCTCTCCCTCTTTTAGTAGTGATGACTCATTTAATGAAAGTTTATTTCCCGTATTGGAGGTGAGATCTAGTGAACTGGAAGTGCTTCTCCACTTCCCTGCAGCTTCAAAGCAGCTGGGAAACCAGAGCAGCTCGGTAGACTGCTTTTAACAAGAGGTGTTGCTCTAAGCCCCCCGGCTGGCCTCCATACACGTTGGTCACAATGGTATTTGGCCAACCAATTGAGGTGTGGAGTGGACATGTCACACAATCAGATACATTAGCCATTATATGATGTATATCAATCAAAAAATGTGATACAATAATATTGGCAGTAATGCAGGAAATGATCAAATATTTCTGACATGTGTATGAGCTTCTGACACTGCACAATGTAAATATATAACATTTCTGCATTAGCACCTTGGAGAACTGTACATCTGCAGAATCACCAGCTAACATGTCTACACCATGACACCATACATTCAGGTCACCTCCACCACCTGTTAATTTACATTCCTCTTTTGCACCAAATTAAAAGGAAAAATATTGGAGTGCTCGATGGTCGAGTGGCTAGAGCACATCCCATATAGGCATATTCTGCCCCAAAGCGGTCGAACGCTGGTTTGACTCACAACCTTTACTGCAAGTCTTTCCTCCAGTCTCTCTCCCTGTCTCTCTTCACTGTCATTTCCAATAAAGGCAAAAAGTGCCAAAAAAAGAAGCTTAAAGAAAGAAAATGCTTCAATGCTCTGAGAAGAATCGAGACAGCATTATTTTCATTTAACGTTTTCCACAATTTTTACATGAGATTGATAAACTCTACAATTGAAAACAGCATCTTTGTTAGGTTAAACTGAAGTTGTTACAAAGAGTGTTGGAAACAACACAAGTTGAACCTGTTGACTTGGAACCTTCTGGTTGTATACTGAAGTCACTGGCTAAATGGCTTTTATTGTTTTATTTGAAGTAACTGCACTTTTATTCATAATACTTGCTGGTTCTACATTACCTTCTTGACATGTCTTATGCAAACTCTTCGGATGTGAATAGAAGAATCTGAAGCATCCAGCCAATGCCACCAGTCTTAGGTAAACGCTTAAACCTGCTGAAAGCTAGAAAGTGAGGTCAACTAAAAGATGATTGAGAAAACCTTCGATGACCCTCAACTTAATTACCCTACGACTGGTTTCCAGCTTTCAGTTAAAGTATAACTTGTGTCATCCCTGGTCAACTTCTACTCCACTCAACTCTTAAAGGGACAGTTCAACATTTTGGCAGATTTGCCTATTGCCATAATCCCTATAGTCATAGAAGCAGGTTCATTGGTGCATGTTGTTTTGAGATCCGTGGGGCAGAGACACAAGCTGCGGTACAGGTCCCCTGTCCCTCAAAACTCATCAAATACACAATCCAACAACTTCAAAACGCTCTCGTGGACAACTTGTGACCACGCTATGAAATTATCCTGTATATTAGGATAGAAAATAGGTAGGAATATAAATAAGGAATAGGAAAAATAGGTTGTCGACAAATCACACATTTCTATACACAACATGGGATAATGAGTATAGATCCTAAAAAAATATTTAACAGGTCAAGACATTTTTAGATAAACTGATGGACATATTTTAAGACCTGGGTATACACTAAAATAGATCCAGAAATGGAACCCAAACCACGGTATAACCCACTGTGACTATATACCCCAGGTCATTTTCAGGCACAGTCCCTGGAAACATCCTTTGTAATGAGGGAAGCCTATTATGTATTTTACATGTTGCTATGAAAGCTAAAGGGGGCCCCGACTCTAGGATGGGATTTATTTTTATCTGTACTGCTGCAAAAGCGCATCAACACAAAACCAAATGAGAGGGTTGGACCGAAAACCTGAATCGTCCTGTAGTCTGAACAGAATGACATGTGCACACACACTCTCCTCCCATTTCTCTAAGCACTGTTTAACTAAGAATTACTAAACAGGTGCTCCAGACTACAGCTGTTTGATCTAACAGAGAGTGAACTGTCCACCATGCTGTGTCCTGCCCAGTCAGATAGTCTCTTGCACAACAGCAGCTGAGGTGTGAAAAAAGGGCAGAACAAGTGTTTTCTCATTTTTCTGCATCTTTCAGTAACAAAGCCAATTATGTGCTTTCAGAAACAAAATGAAGCACAATATTCTGTTTCGTAGTATTTTTGGAATAACTAATCTACCTACTAAATGAGAGAGAGAAAGTGTGAAAAGGTTTCACAAACAATGATAGAAAGCCGCTCATTTTTATCCAATGGAATAATTTGTTGAATATTACCACAATAATTAAAAAGTAACACATGGGCCTGATTACTGTGTGCTATTTTGGAATGTCATTGCACAAATGTCATATTTTGGTTTAAATATTTACTAAAAATATGATCTATCGTTTGGTTCTTGTGCTGATGTTCTTTGTTCACGCAACTAGTGTAATGTCTGATCGAGCAAGGAAATCACGGCTGACCAGTGAAAACTAAAATAAAGACATAAATAGGAGCAATATTTGGCTAACCTGAAAGACTGCATCCCAGGTTAGGATAACAGTTTATAGGCTGTATAGATTTATTACTGCAGCAGCCTGGTTTTAAATCCAACCTGGCATATGGTCCAATCTCTGATGTTTTCTATTACAATAAAAGAATACAAATGCACAAAAAGCTGGATATGTATCCTTAAGTGGGTTCTTCAAAGATCCAAATCTATATTGCTGGTCTCTGCAAAAAGGGAAATGATCAAGTTTCCATTTAATTCCAAACATTAGATTAAAAACCAAAACCCTATCAGACGGGGTCACTCTTTAAGGATCTGATTTTGTCTGTTTGCATCCATCATGACATTTACTTCCACCTGGTCGTGGCAGCAGGACATTGTCTGTCGAAGCTAGCTCACCTATAACTGCTATACACTGTATCTTTAGCTCCTGTCAGTTTGGGTCAACTTTACCATGTCTGCATGACTTGGGCTGGGTCTTGTCCAGTAAAGGAATGCAGCATTTTTCTGACATTCTGCAAAATGAGGATAATCTTGGCCTCTTTGACGGGTGACTGGCTAGAGCCAAAGTGGGCCTGTCAAGCTGTCCTTTTCTCAGTTCCACTGTTCTGAGATAGGTTATGATACTGCATGCAAATCATGCACACAGATATATGTGGAAGATGAACTTGTGCATTGGAAAATTTCTTCCAATTTATTTTTTCCAAGCATCAAGAGGCAGCAGAAGCATATAAACTTGTGAATTGCACCACAGTTGTATCTATAAAAGCCAGAGTGCACCAAAGGTTCACACACATTTCCCGAAACTTGTGCTTCAGTTAGACAGAGACCAAACTGACTGAGAAGAAAACTGCTTCTGGAACAGCTTAGGTTAAGTTTTGGCAGTGTCAGAGTGAAGAAAATGATTTTAGTGGTCTGGCTTGCAGAGCTGTGTATTCCCATAGTACAATTGTCACACTTTGTATCATTGTCATTAAATTTCAGGTTGCCAATGAAATGTATTTTGTCTCTGCGTGTTTCCATTGTGATCCCAGCATGGAAGAGTTTAAGTAACGTGTTTGTCTTTTGTGTGTTTGCAAGACAAGATTGCATCTCTCCCTCCCTTTGCTTGTACCTGTATAATATGCAGGTCAGTGAAAAGAACAAGAGCAACTAAAGCCCCCGAACCAACTCTGGCTGAGACTCTGATTTACATTAAAAATACATCACTACATATTAAATTTAATTAAGTGAATTTCATGCTTCATAAACATGAGGTGCACCATTATACATAATTAATTCATCTTGGCTGTATGGAACCATTTCTGTTTTGAAGGAGACATATTATGCCCCTTTTCCACAAATTAAAATAGCTCCCAGGTGTCTTAAAGGTAGAGTCTGTAGGATTTTCCTAAAAAAAACAAAATATAGATTTATACAAAATAAATCCTGCTAAATCATCACTTATGGGCTTCTACCTATGTGTGGTGATGACTGTGTCTGCAGGGCTTAAAAATCCTGAAACAATGTCAGTAAAGAGAGCCAGAGTTTGCATTAGCACAGCTGCTAACACTGTGTCCACCAGTGTCTGTTACACACAAATAAAAGATGCTAATTACCTGAGCTGTGCTGATAAATCATGATATTCTTCTCTTTAATCTGTCAACCTGGCCCAAGCAGCAGTGCTGGGCAGGGTAAAGGCCTGATCCACATCAGATTTCTTGTTAAGAAGGTAAAAATAGATCTTTCCAACTTCTGCTTACCTTTTTTTTCATATTTCTATGTTTGAAAACCATGTCAAACAAAACACAGATATCAGTTCAGTCAGTTTATGACCGTCTGTAAAGAAAATATTCACTTAAAAAAGGTTCTTTGCCTAAAAATATCCCAGACAAACCTGTCTGCCTCTGTGCACAAGTCTGTGAAAACCCATGACACACTAGGTCACTACCTAATGTATCTGCACATGTATGTGAGTAACTGTGAGTGTTTGTGTGTTTGTGTAGCCCGCACTGTGATGGAGCTTCAGGAAGACAGTCAGTTAACGGCTGACGGATCAAACACGGACCCATTTTCCTGCACACTCCTCTGCTGACCCCAATCAGCACCTTCCTAACTCTGCTACCTCATTTTCGCAATATCTCTCTCCACCTCCTGCTCTATATTGTGCTGACAGCACTGAAGGCATAATGTGGAACTCCTCATTTAACTGCCCCACAGCATCCCCCTCCGTCCAACTCCCCCTCTCTTCTTCTCCATTTCTCATTTAGCGTTAACATGCGGCACTAACTATTCCACTCTTTTAGCCTCTGAGGAGAAGAGTTTCATTATACCTGACAACACCTGCAACGTGGGTGTCTGTCCATGTGTGTGTGTGTGTGTGTGTATCTGTGTGTGCTTGTTTTTATATCTTGGTGGCAACTTCAGCCCTAATACGTAGGGGGCTTTGACAGGCAGAGAGCGCTTTTTGAGGGTTAAGAGGAAAAAAAAGACAATGAAAGAGAAAAGAAGACCAAGAGATGGCAAGAGACAAAGAGAGAGACAGACAGACAAAGAGAGAGAGAGAGAGAGAGAGAGAGAGAGAGAGAGAGAGAGAGAGAGAGAGAGAGAGAAGCAGGAGGCAGAGTACTGGACGGATGATTCACACAGTTTATACATTTGTGTGTTTAGACTGCAGTCTGAGTTAAGATTTCTCAATTTCTCCATCTCAAGCTCAGCTCAGTCCTCACTAAGGTTGCCACGACAACACAGTCGTGACATACCTGTGCTCCCAGCCTGGCGTGATCGCCTCACAGTCTGCTTAGGTTATGACACTGTAGACGGAGAAATATTTTAAAGCTTTAAACTATAAAACAACTGCTGACATACAAGTAATGATTTATGTAACTAATACCTTAATGGTACTAAATTGTGGTAACCTTGTGAATATTACCAGTTTACAATTTTATTAGTGTGGCATTTTGGTTTATGTAAAAAATTGTGAATTTCCCATAAGCCCCAGCTGTATTTTCTGTTCTGTTCAATGCTGATTAGCAGGTGCTAAGATGCTGATGCTAGCATGGCTGTAGACTTTATATTCACCAAGTGGTCTTTAACTGAGTTTTTTTGAGATTTTTGGCTGTAAAAAAAAAAACATGAGCTCAAAGCTGCACAGAGCTGGACAGTAACTGAATAATTCACTGTGGGTTTGTCATGATGAGAGATTGCTTTCTCCTACAAGAAGTCATTTGATAGATTCTTAAAACAAATATATTTAAAATATAACTGGCCTCTGAATCTGAATTGAGAAATCTTAGTTCCTTAAGATAGGTCCTCTCCTCTGAAGTACAGTATGTGTTGAACAGTAGCTCAGCTCAGCACTGCACAGCAAAAAGAGGTACAAAAGGCCATGACCACTGAATTTTGTCTTTGAAGAAAGAATCCTGTGCTTTTCATCTTTGAGTTTTTTCTCTTTATCATCGCAGCACAGCTTGGACATCTGGAAGTCCAGCATGCTTTACACTGCAGGAGAGGACTGGGGGTAAGTGAGAGCATGTGCATGTATTCTGAACATATGGCAGTGGCACAGCCCTCCAGGGTGCAATGAGGTATTTATTGAGGTGTAAGGGGGGGTGCAATAGGTGCACAGTTTGTTCAACATGTAGCTTGTAATAGTGCTGAATGCCTGTTTATGTGGCTCCTGTCTGTTGAAACACCATGTTTTTTTTTACCCTTGACAAGACAGAGGCTATATCAACAAGCTATTATTGATGTAAAAGGAGCAGTCTGTGAACCATGACACTGAACAAGACAGATCAGTGCTGAAGCTAATGTCTTAATGAGCTGCATGAACAAAGAAAAAATAATTCATCAGAGCTCAAATTATCACAGTGGGGTACGACATCATCTGAAACCCTTTATTTTCAAGAGCTTTATCTGTGACATTAAAATTTGTTACACATTCCACTCCTGACATACAATACATCAACTCTGTGTTTATATGACACTTGAGATCTTATGTATGTGCGCTCCAGAGGCTTATGTTGCTCAGCTGACCCTGTCCTGTTGCCTTTGACGGAGCCGTATAAATGCTATGTGGCAGACAGGCGTATCACCAATAGTCCTGGGAGCGATGAGGGTGGTGAGGTGGGAAGTCAAAGAGAGTAGCAGCCTTAAGACTTAAGACATGTGATTCATAGTGGCCTAAATCAGAGAATAGATGTGCACACTCAAAGACAAAGCCAACCCCTTGAGTTTGCTCCAAGGCAGAGCCCTGATCGACTACCTCCACACGCCACAGTCGTACACCCTCACAAATGGATCCTGCATAAAGCTCTGATTTCACCGTCTTGGAAATAATTAGACAGAAGAATGAGGGAGCGGGGAGGTGGTAAACTGCTCCGGGCTAACCTGAAGGGAGCCTTCGTATAGCATCTGCTGTTGAATGCTACGTGCCTAGCTTAGGGAAAGACGAGAGATGAACAAACAAAGCCTCTTTAGGCATATTCCTCAAAGTAGGAGTGAAGCAGAGTGGGCTCCCAGGGGCAGTTGCTGGTGGCAAAGCGGATCATGAGTAGATACAGCTGATGAAGGTAAGCAGAAACATTTGTGGAGACCTAATTAAAAGTCACAGAAAGTCAAGTGAAGCCAATATAACTTTTTTTTTTCATGTATTTTTTAACATATCTGCTTTAATTACTGTTCTGTCCTTGGTTTATCCAAAGCTAATCTCAGAGGCAATAACTGTAATTTTGTGCTCCCATGTACACACGGCAACCCTTCCAATGTTATTGGACCTATGGAAACTCATTGAATACTTCAATAAATTTTATTTGGCACAGTGAGAATGTTTTTTTTCTTTACAGAAAAAGTTTACCTTCTTAGGACTTTTTTTTTTTTTTTTACTTTAGAGGCACATTGTTCTTGAACATGCCACACACCTTTCGGCATCACTATTTTAGCTTCCAGTACAGTTTGACAGTATTGTTTGTATTTTAGTCTTTGGAAAGGTTAGCGTTTTCCTCTGTCTGACTGACACAAGTGAACAGGCTCAGCAAATCACCTCATAATGAAGAAATTATTAATCTAAAAATAAATGAAGAATAGCAGCTACAGCCATGCAAAATACATGAAACTTTGAAGCGGAAAATGAGCACAAGATGGAAAAAATGAGACTTACTACAAGGTTTCAACTTTAATCAAAAACTCATAAGTCTCATAGAAACTGCCTTTTATATGACTAATATTCTCTAAATGTGCCCATTCCCTCATGTTCTGTTCATATTGTTCGCACTGTCTGTGAAGACAGGCATTTGAAATGCTTTGTCAGCGCATGATAATCTCAACTTTGTTGGCATTGATCTAATTGAGCTTACAAGTAAAGATCAAAACAGCTCTCAGTGATAAGCGATGGCTTATTATCTATGACAAGAATCATTTCAGAAAACCGAGGAGGAGCAGCGCATGGTGTGTTGCTGGTGGTTGGAGCTGATGATTTGTTTGGACAGCCTTCAACACTCATTAATTCACAGCTTTGGATCCATTTTAGGTATTTAACTATTAAAATAATGAAATGTTTGTGTGGCACCTTTGGCTCTATCACCCAAAAACAAACAAACAGATGGCTTCATTTTTTGACAAGGGATATTAAATAAATCTAAAAGTGCTTTGCCTGTCATTCTATATACAGTACATGATTACAGCTTAACAGTCTAAGTGTACTTTTTATGCCATCTTTCCATTCATTAGACTTATTTGTTTTCCTTTTCCGTTTTTCAAAACTTACTTTGAATACTTGAATACTGACATTTGTTTTATATTCCATCTGTTATCTTCATCTTGACAACTAATTGTCAATACTTTAATATGATGTGCAACATTCTCTTAATTGAGGCCAAAAAGGAGCTGGCTGAGGACAAATATTGTTATGCCTATACCCCTCTACATTTGCCAAGACACAAAGTAAAGTAAGCAAGTAAGTAAATTACAAGCTAACATAACTCCAAGTGCTGAAAGGGTTAGCACGCACTGTTCATTCCACATCGTTTTTCCCCACCAGATTAATTAAAGCTCTTTCCACTACAGGAAGTTTGAAACTCACTTCAAAGACCCATAGTTTCCCTCTGGACAGCACCTCATCCAAAGTGCTGTTTGCTTTAATTATATAACAGGAAGTGGGGATCATCTCCAAAATCAATGCTTTCTTACATGCTGGGAGTTGAGACTGAGGGTGAAAGCAATTAACTTCTAGATGTTCTGAGCATGTTATGCAGATTATGAAGCCACCTAAAGGCACCATATAGAGGAAGACATGGTGATTTACTCACTGCATCACAGAGCGATCACGTGCCCTTTTTCATCTCAGCAGGTGAAAGACAACATTATGCATCTCTTTCTTTCTTGGTCTTCACAAGGTGAGGAGTTTAGTTTAATGAGAACAACTTTCTCCCCCATGATGCGCTTGCTCAGCCATAATTGCCTCTCGAGGTATCATCATACCCAATAAATGAAAATGAGAGTTAATTGAGGGCTGTGAAAACATTTGGAGCCCCATTATTCTCCTGCCAGTAAAATCCAAATGACAGCTGAATCAAGTGAGCAAAAAAAAGAAGAAGAAAAAGAAAAAGCTGCAGAGATCACACTGACAAAAAGCTTCAGTTTACTCACACACGACCTGTGTTCACATTCTCCAGACATGCTGTACTGTTGACTGCACAACTGTCTACCCAACCCTTTTATGCCAAACCTCGCAGACCATGCAACACATGGACAGACCGGCAGAACAGCTGGCAAAAAAAGAGCACTCGCAACAGTCATTATTTTCACAAGTGTGGCAAAGCAAGTACACACACTTATCACAGAGCAGTTAACAGCACCATGGCATGCACTTCTCCCCCTTTCGCCTTACCGTTTATACGCTTTTCGCCTCATTTTCAGCAGATAAGATCACAATATTCATGTGCCTGTGCATCCCCTCAGAGCGGCATGCATTTAGAAAAAGCCTCCTCTAATTCTGACTGGAGACAAGCTGGTAGGCAGAGAGAGACGTGGGGAGAGAGAGAGAGCAAGTGAGCGAGGGAGCTGAGAATTGAATGGAGCAGGAGGAGGTGTATGGGAAGAGGAGGGGTTATATGGGAGTGATGGAGAGCAGAAGAAGAAGAAAAAGAGAGAGAGGTGTGGTGGTGGTGGTGGTGGTGGTGTCACAGCCGGAGAGGAGAAGAGGTGAGAGTGAAAGTAGCTAACCTCGTGTCATGCTGCATCTCTCCATCAGATTCCTGGTAGGAAGACAAGAGGAGAGGGTGAAATGATTAGATATATTTATCAAGCAGATTTATCTGGTGCGGCTGCTGCCACTGCATGCTGTGGAGTGCCTCTTATCTGGTGTTTAACGAGCTCTCAGAGTTGCTATGTCTCAACAAACAAATATATCCATTATTTCTCACTAGTGGCACATGAACAATATCAGTATTGAGAGCATTAAGTGAAAGAAGGAGGAGGGAGAAAGACAGAGGAAGAAATGACAGATTAGCAGCGCTAAAGAAAATTGCTGTGTGCTGCAGAAATGCAGAGAAAGTGCCCAAGGCTCTTACGCTGTAGTTGCTCAAAGGGGAGAAGAGAAACAGAAAACATGAATGTCAGAACATGGAAAGTTTTGGGGGGGAAAGTATGAAGGTAAACAAAGTGAAACGTCCAAAAATCATTTTAAAAAATGTATCTCCATAAAGCTGCCACAGCAGGTTAGCTTACTGTGGTGGAAACAGTTAGCTTATAGCAGCACCTCAAAAGCTCGCTCATTAATATGTTTCGTGTCCTTGGTTTAATTAGTAAGAAAAATGATATGTACAAAATTACAAGTTGTGCTATGCAGGGGTTTCCGTGTGGCAGCTGGCGGTTTTTCCCCCGTTTCTATTCTTGCTAATGCTCACAGGCTAATCATGCTAATCAAAGATAGCATTAGCTTCATTTTTAATGTACAGGCACAAGAGTGGTATCAATCTTCTTGTCTAAGTCATAGCAAGAAGACAAATTTATATATGTTTCGAAAAAAGGCTCACATTCAACATTGTCTAAAAATCAGCTATATCAGAGTTGAAGTGGAGGTGACACTGCCACCCACTCAGTTATGCACCCTCATGCCCCTGTAAACTTCCAATAGAGATAAATTGGAGAACAGTACCATGCACATTTGTTTTGTTGCACATGCATTATGTATGACATGGTGGATTTCACATGCGCGGTAACCATTTGCATTTTTCGCTTAAGCTTAATTCTTTGGTGCAGAACCAATTACTCAGTGCAGTCCCTGGTGTCCAGAGTCAACATGGCACAGCATACGTGCAGGCAATGTCCACAACAAAAAGCAAACAAACATTTTTCGACTTTACTAATGCTACGTGATAAAACTGTTGAATTTGTGTTCATGGTCACGAGCCAAATAGAGGTCAGGAAGTCAGACATTGCTTCTGTGTTTGTGTACGTGTATGCAGGTGTGTGCATGCTCCATGTTGCATGTGGTTTTAGCCAGCCATAGGACTCACAGTTTAAGGATTCAGCGAGGCATGATGAATGCCACAGGTATACCGCATTTTGACATGCGGTTTGTGAGAGTGCAATGTGTGTTTGTGAAGATGTGTAAGCCATGCTTGGTGGTGTTGTGTGGTTTGCGTGGGTGTTACAAACAGTTTGAGTGATACAGCAGGATGACTCATACTGCTACTGAATGAGACAACGCTCGGTAATCCCCTCTGTCCATCCCTCCATCCCAGCATCCCTCTGTGTGGGGAGGGCACGCCTAGAGAGAGAGGGAGGAGGAGTGGATTGGCATTCCTGGAAGGCAACACTGAATGATAATCTGCAGCCGCAGCTACCACGGCTGTGCATTCATTCAGTGAAAAGTGTACAACGTCAGCCTTCATTTTGTATTGCTATAACAGAGAGGGAACACAACGCCCCCAACTGAATGCTCGCTACAGTCATATTCTCAACAATCAAAAGAATAAGATGGCAACCATAAAAAGATAAAACAAAACTAAGAATCAATGAGCAATTTGGGTTTGATAACTGGTGCAACAGAGCAGAGTTAGGACCACACCCATCAGTGACACTGGTCATGTTCAGAGGTGTGCCAGACATAAAATCTTAAGCTTTTCAGATAATTCATGACTACCATTCCCGGACACCAACAGTCTTCATTATAACTGTTGGACGCTGCCACTCACTGAAAATACTGCATGCATGTAGTGTGTGAGGAGAAAGACAAAAGGCTGGTGCAGACTTGGCTTTCATGTAACACAGGAAGCCCGCATTCTATCTAGAGTTCTGTATTGCCATGAATGAATCCTGTAAGCCCTTGTTTCTTTTAATTTTTATTTTTAACTGCATTGTAAACACACAAACACACACATTAGCTGCTCTTTTGTCTCACAGACAGAAGCTGCTGAGGGTTTGCTTGCTGCCCACGGGGGTTGACATTTTCAACAAAACTCTGACGCTTATGCTGCTCCTACAATAGTGTTACCATCAGTAACCACATATGTTGCCAAATCAATCAGGACTGAAAAGCAAAGGATTCTAATTCTTCATTATGTCATTCGTATGCAAATATGAGGGCACCACAGGGCAAATTCTGTTGATATTTCAAGTGAAAAAAAGATGTAAGTACGATTCCAGACAGAAATAAATGTGTGAACTGTTACTTTATTTCTGTCAAGTGCTTAAAAGTACACAGAAACCCCATGCAAAAGTTTGGCTACCCTTTTACTGGTTATGAAAAAAATCTGCTAATGAGTAGGTTACTATTGCCGTATTTAGTTATTGGCAAAATGCCACAGTTCATGTTGAACTTCTTTCTTTTTGAATTAACTATAAAATGTTTTGTATTTACCTTTTCACTGCAGAAAATGACAGAATATCTAATTTTCCAAACACTGAATGAAGTGTTGCTATTGAATATGTCATGCTAATTGGCAAAACTGTAGAAGTCATCACTGATGTCATAGAATATGATTTTTTCTCAATTTATGTGCACACATGCCAAGTGCAAAGGACAAACTTCGCATTTTTGCTTTTCCTCCCTCTTTGCTTGAAAGAATCACATAGCTTGTCTGTTGAACGATCCACTCTCAAGTCACTGTGTGAAAGGCTGCCATACAGCAGTTTTGTGCCGTGATAATGAATGTATTCCTTTCACTGCATACACCCATTCATCAGCTGAACAGTTGCTATGGGAGCTGCCACCCAGTGAATAAATTCTAATCAGAAAGCTACATCCCAAACATCTCCCTGCTTCCTCACTGCTGGACATTGGTCAAGGTCTACCCATTAGGCAGCAGAGCGCAAGTACAAACATGCAGCGTGGTGTGAGAAGGCATAACACCGCCTGGCATTTCTAAGCCTGGGGCTCAAAAGCACAAAAAAGTTTTAATTATTAATATATCAGCCACCTTCACACAGGCAGCCAAGCAGCATAGTAAAATTTGCTTGCATCCTCCGCCTCTGTCTTGTACTCTAGGCTCTGAGTAAATAAACAGTAAATAAGGGTGGATGTATTTTTAATACTGGATGCCAAAGGGACCAGTACTTTCTCTTTGCTATCTCTCTGTCGGGTGTTTGCAGGGCAGAAAGATGCTAATGCATTTAAATGAGAAGTAATATAGACCTTTACCGTATAGCACTCCTTTGAGAGCATCCCGGCTGTGAAAGTGCACATCTAGTGAGAAAAGATTCATTCAAACTGCAGGTCATGCTTTGATTTTGTGTTTGAATAGGGCGACGTCAGTGTGCGGATATGCTGTGCACATGCACTACATTCCTGTGCATGTACAGGACAAGATAAATTCAGATTTCCCATTTACATCACTTTAATGAATGATCATGTTTGTATACTTTATTCTGTATGGCAAGTGGGTTATGTGTCAAATGTAATTAAGCAAAACACCACACATAAATGATTTACCCCTAATAAGACTGAGAAGAGCAATATTGAACTAACAAGAAAGAATGTGATGCAATACGCTGTTTCAAAGCTGTGAATAAAGACGGAGTGAAATCATCAGAGGCTTGTGTAATCTTATTCAATTTGCACATGATTTTCAGCAATCTACATCCACTCATGATAAGGAAACATGACACACAGCTGTGCAAAGAGTGCATGTTTCTCTCTGAAATTATCATTTTTTTAATTATACTCATAATAACTCATAATGAAGTAACAGTGCACAACAAAATAACTGCATCCTCAGCTTGACCCTGTGTGTTGAAGTGTTTGAAGTCAAACTGCAATAAAGTCAAACAGCCTGCAACTCTTCTCTAACTCCTATACACTACTCCTGTACACTGTCTAAAATGCAGTTGAAACATCAAAATATAGAATTAGTACTACCTTAAAAAATTTATCAAGTCATTAAACCCATAGAGTTTATGTAGAAAATATCACTATTAAACTTTTACCAAGTATTTTTTAATTTATGATAATTTAACTGACACCATATTTCATTACAGGCAATGGTGAAAGAATCTTGTGTTCATGTGTACAATGGCACAAGTCTGAAGAAAGTCTTCATGTTCTCTTATGGTCTCTTTGCCATCACACTAAAAGCAGCAGCTGGCAAACCTTAAATAAAGAGGCAGATGGTATAGTTTACACTCTTCCACTGCCAACAAAGGTGTTGGGAGAAAAACAGTGGGATGCAACATCACCTAGTTTAGTCTGACAAGATCAGTGCCAAATATTCACACTTTTTTCAGAAAGAAAAAGTCCTCATAAAATTTGTTGACAGGGTGTTGTGTAACCCGAGAGGCTTTCTCGAGGAATTCCATTCACACTGGACAGTTCAGCCCCTCATGATTCACAGCAGGTGTCAACATTCGCTGCCACTGCAGGGAGTAGTATGTCCTGGTATAAATAAAGTGTGGAGGCCACGGTGTAGGTGAAATGCATCGTTCACAGTCCTGTCACCAAATGTTGTTGTTGCCCTTGAATTTATATGTAATCACAATTTCAAACATTATAGGAAGTCAGAAATATGTCACTGAACGACAGGGTTGTGTTTTGTGGACTCTACAGTACAACCAGGGTCACGTTCTTCAAATATGGTTTAACTAACTCATGCTCATCTTATGACAATTTTCTTCTTGTATTGTCCCTGGCCTTGATTGTTCAACATTGCACTCACACAATATTTCTACTGTTATAATGATCAAAATGTTTTCCCTGAGTTAATATCTTCTCGCTCACAGTATCTTGAAATCTGGACTGGTTCCTTTCTCTAATTGTACAAACTTTAGCTTGTGTTTGGATTCACCCCAAAACACTTGGTCCTGTTCCAGCTAACTGTCAATAAACCACAAACTGTACCGGAGAGTCACAACAATATGACTCAAACTTCACCGCTCTACCATAAAAGGCAGATTAGCCTCTATTTTGTCAATTCAAGTGACCAAGCTCTTGTGGGGGTACTCACAGTGATATTGACAGGTCTGGGCAGTGAGGTAGACCTGTAGGACATTCTGGGAAATCCCTCTGGCCAACTGAAGACAGGGCAGGTGTTACTCCGTCCACTGGAGGCTGACTGAGGAGGAAGGGGCTCATAACTACCAAGCGCCACTTTCTTCTCTTTTTCTCTCCCTCTTTCCTTCCTTCTGTCTTTCTCCCAGCAGGGCGTTTCTCTCCCTTTATCCCTCTCCTTTCCTTTCTGAGCACTTCTGTCTCTCTCCCAGGGGTTTTCTTTTCTCTTTTCCCTCTCCTTCCCTTTCTCCGTCCCCAAACCTCCATTTCTCTCCCATTGAATCCTGTTTTCCTTCTCCTTCCCTTTCTCCATACCCTTCTCCAGTCCTTTTTCGTTCCTCTCCTTCCCAAGGGTGCCATTAGCTACTAGGTCATCAAGCCGCCTCACTCTGTCAATGTCTGTCTCTAAATAGAGTCTTCCGGTGGAGGGCTGTGCCTGGATCTTTGTGCATTGTTCCAGGTCGTGCTCCTGGTATGAGTAACCTTCCCCTTTAACTTTCCTCAACACATCTCCGGGTTCCAAGACCTTACAGCTTGGAAGTGTCTTGCTCCACTGGTGAATGGAAGTGGTAATGTCCTTTGAATCATACTCCTTGATGGTCTGCAGGTTTGCGCTGGTTGGGCTGTACCACAGGTTTGTTGCAGATGCAGATGGTGGTGGTGGTGGTGGTTGGTTAATTGGGGTTGAATGTAGAGTAGTTGTTGGAGGTGGATGAGATGGGGTTGATGGTGGTGGAGGTGGAGGAGATGAGTGGCGATGTCTAAGGGTGGACTTTTGTTGAGGAGGACCACCATTAGTTTTCAGAACCCTGCAGGTCACTTCATTCAGAAACTGTGAGAACTTGCGCCTATCTTCAGTCTTCTCGTCTTGCTGATGACATGAGGCTGCAGCAGCATTCTTACTTGGGCAAGGTGAGGAAATACTCTGTGTTCCTGCATCTTTCCTTAGTACTGTAGAAACTCTCTCAGGAGCAGAATCATCTTTGCTTTCAGCTTTAGCAGCAGGGCGTGAGAAGATAAGATTTTGGTAAATAATTTCAGGCTCAGCTATCTTGGTACCAGACGCCTGGTCAGTGGTGCAAGGCTTACCATCTGATTCCCCTGATGCCTCTGTGCTATCTTGCTTAACAGGAGTTCGTAGCAGGCAGGTGGCCCCTGAGCTCCAGCTATTTGTGTCCCAACTGCCGTCATCATCACTGGAGCTGCCATTGCCACTCTGTAGGCCAGGGCTGGTACTCCGCTCACTGGGACTGGGGCTAGGGCTGGGGCTGGGGCATGAGTTTTCAAGGCTGCCCAGCGACCTCCTCTTCAACCGAGACACTGCTCCACTCAGGTTGGGTAAAGAGCCCTGAAAACTGGTCAGGGATCCCTGAAGACTTGGTATTGATCCTTGGAGAGAGGGAATAGAGCCCTGAAAGCTAGACAGGGAACCTTTTGTGCTGGAAGAGTCACGGAGACTGGAAAGAGAGCCTTTGAGCAAAGGCGAGGATTGGCGGCGCAGTGGAGGATCTTCTTCTTGGTCACTGTATGGTCCGGAGAACACAGGGCAAGAAGCGGTGGAAGAGCAGGAACCACGATCCTGCCGAGTTGAGGATGTTCTGGATCTCGGTTGGCGTCGCAGAGTAGCCATGTCAATTGTCTTCTTGCCCCTCTGCACAGTCTTTGGTGGTCCTTTCTGTACAGACTCAAGCCTGAGACCATCATCTGAAATGGACACACACAAGTGGACCATGTCAGGCAAAGTAGCACTGATTTCCGATGTTTTTCTGTCCTCTGGCTTTGCCCAATCTCAATCGTCTGCCCCAATTGTCAAGGCCACCAACAGTGCACAAAGCTGATGCAGTGTGACACACTTTCACTGCTCTGGCTCAGTATACAATGAGATCCCAAAGAGGTTAGACACTGATAGTCATTTGGTTAGTCAACCAACCTACATTCATATGCTGAGCTGTCAATTCTATTTTTTCCTTTTTAAAATAGCATTATAGATCAACAGCTGCATGACCAATGCTTTGTCTGTGGGCATCATCTGTAATGAATTTGTGTATCGACACAGATGGTGTTGGAAAGCAGCTGGATAACCAGGTCAGAGATATTGACCAGAGCTACCAAGTGAAATCTGCTTTGTGGGCAGCAGGAAAGCAAAGTGGCCACAGATCGATTGGTTACACATGGTATTTTCAATGGTTTGTTGTTTTGTTTACAGTGCTAGGGTGCATAAATGAACATGTAAAACTATATTCATTAACACTCACATGTCCCAAAAGGCATACTATTAATTTGTCACTCCCACAGTCTGTTTCATCTCAAGATAGAACATCTCTACGGAGGTGATGTGGTGCAGATGAAGCATCTGTTGCCTCTCGCTTGGATGAAAAGGAGCCACCCCAGCAGATGTTACCTTACTCAGCCACCTAGCCTTTAAAAATGCCACTCCTATCAGAGACGTCAGCCCTTTTTGTGGAAAGGTAATACAGGTTGGTTGAACTTCAAAGTACCAAAGTTTCTTTTTCAATGAACATACTGAAACAGTCACTGTAGTCTCGTACAACAATCTTTCATGTCGACCAACTGTTAACACTTAAATTATATATATAATCCAGAACAGCACAAATTGACATATCTTGTGTTGTCTAACATATCGATGGGATCCAGATTGTACCCAGAAAAGAATAAAAGAAAATCAAAGGCAATGAGGGACAAATTAGGAACAGAACAAACAGATCCCCTGAATCCGATGCTTTTCTGACTCTGTTGTATGTGTGCAATGTGACCACAAGCAGGGTTTGGAAGTGGGACATCAATAGCATCCTAAGCAGCCTTGTGTAACCACAGAGAAACTAATTGCATTGTTGGTGCAAAGGTGAAACCTTGCCTCTATTAATAGACTTTGAATGGAAAGGTTAGCATTAAAATTGTTAAGTGCATAGTAAAGGCACTGATTTGATTTCCATCCATTAAAACCAGGATAGACAAAGTTATAAACTTGCATTTATTTGTCCATTTGTTATTACTATTCAATCTTGATGTCATTAATAATAATCCTCTCACAGCCATTGTCTGTGAGAGGATTTTGTTAGTTGGGTAGTTACCTAGTTTACCCAGAAAAGAACCAAAATGTTGTTGTGACAGATGGACAGAAGAACTGACGGATCATCACCATTTTGTCACTGGAGATGCTGATAAATATCTTGGATAATTCCTGAATCAATTTAGCATAATAGCTGTAGGAAAACAAAACCATCTGTAAGAATATCTGTTTATTCTTTGCTCTGATTTCCATGTGTTTGTTCTAAATGTCCTCGGGTATGATTTGTCACACACTGTGCAGGACTGATCACGACACAAAGGAGGGTACTCAACCAAAGCAGGAAGAAGACTGGCTCACTGTCAGTGAACAGTGTGAGGCTACTCTACATGGCAGATGGCGGAACCATAGAAAAAAAAACTCCACCACTTTGAACAGCTGTACCCTCTTTAATATAATGTAAAAAGGAGCATTTGAAGGAGGTGGAGGCCAGCAGAATGATGATGCAGACAGAACCATGGAGGGTCTAAACATGTAGGAATAAATGCTGTCTTTCTTTCAATTGGACAACTGGATGATGTAAAGTAAAGTTTCTAATTAGAAAAAAGTCTGGATCTGTTACTGTGACTCTGATGCCGTTAAACACTACCTCTGGAGGGCTCTACTTGTCTTGAAGTAATCAAATTTAAAATTCTTCTGGTGGGAGCTTTGATTACAATTTGCTCATAAGCCAGAAGGTAGTCGTCCATCACCAATATGCAGATCAACTCCTCTGTAATAAATCTTGTCCCTACTTCCCTTCACACCCAACAGAGCAAGCATTATTTTGCCCCATGGTTATGAACACAAATTAAAAAACTGAAGAAAAAAAAAAAAAAAAAAAAGCAAAA
>OMNW01001490.1:34763-46605 GCA_900303245.1 Selene dorsalis | reverse complement strand
ATTAAAAAACTGAAAAAAAAAAAAAAAAAAAAGGTCAAGTAAGAGACCAGTTGACTTGATCAGAAACCAACTTAAGGCCTCACAACCTCATCTGTACTAATGCTAAGACTGTTAACATGGCGAACAACATCCCTGCTAACAGCATGTTAGCATCATCAAGTGTGAGTATGTTAGCATTTAGCTCAAAGCACCACTGCTTTCTTTAACATTATAAAGAAATATAAAGGTGATTGGAATCTTATAAATGAAAATGAAACAGACAAAGATGACATACATGTGAACTGTCTGATGCTATAAAACTTTAACTGACTGAAGAACTCTTCACCGCTCTGTATCTAACAGGACATTTGTGTCACTTTGGTTGGCATGCATAACTACGGCTTCATTTTGAGGAGTTTGAACCAATATGATGTAGTCTTTCTCTGATGAAGAGAAGCTCTACTTGTCAAAACTTAAATCAAGTTCAACAGGATAATAATATTTTAATCAGATGCTGCAACACAAGCATCCCATAGCTCTTTGAATAATACACACTGGCTTTGCTAATAAGATCTCTGCCGACTCATCATATCCTCTGAGTGTGTCCCAATTCCCCAAAGCCTCCACAACTGAAACAAAAAGATCAGATGCCTCATTTCATCCCTTCAAGCAGCTAGGCTGCCTGATGAACGCTGAAAAGATATGCTTTGACATCTTGCTAATGCCTTACATTTATCGTTTGGGAATAGTGCAAAGTATTTGGTGTTTGCTGAGCCCTGTGTTTAGCATTGTTGATCACAATACCATATATCCAACCTATTAAAATGTAAGACAAATTGCCTTTAGTGTGATTAATAGTTAATTCTGTCACTGAGCATGTACATGTGACAGTGTTATCTACATGTATTATGTGTCAGGAGTGTTTTCCATTCCCATGGAAGTGTTTATTCTGTTATCTCAATTTTTTTTTTCATCTAAAATCAAGAGATGGTATTTGCTGTGGTTTTATGTCTACTGTACAGAGGCCTGCAGTAATCTGCATAAGGAGCCACTGTGAGACTTCCCCTGCCTGTGCACATTGATACTTGCAAGTCCGTCTGCTCAACTCACTATCAGATATTTTCCCTTCCAACTGCTGCAGAGGAAACACAGCCGGCTGTGAGCGCAGCAACACTCGCTCATTCAACTTTAACGCCATTTTGGCCACCTCCATTCAGTACCCGCTTGTTGTTTTCTTCTCTTTTCATTAATGAGCACTGGCAGACCCCCGTTTCTTCCTGTTGTCAACATTGATGTTGTCATGGAAACAGTGATTGTGATCCAGATGCATCCTTTTTTCCCCCCTGTCCAACTATGTGCCAGGGAGATCTGTACAGCTTTCACTCTAAATGCCAAGGCAATAAAACAGACACCTATAGGAAATGTCAGCAGCACAGTCTGACTGGGTATATGGAGTCTGACAGCAATGACAAGCAACATTTTTCATTTCCATTTCCATGTCAAACAGAGCCCTGCGGTGGTGGTGCATCTTTTTCATTTAAGGAGAAAAAGACAGTAAGTGGCTTCAGATGGAAACAAATGACATTGCTGTTCACTGAAAGCCTTTAGATATCAGGTTACAGTTCAGATAAACATAATGAAGACATACCAAACAATTGCACGCTTGTGTGTGCACGCTCTCTCACATGAGTATGGTACAGACACACTCACATGCTTATACAGTACTCCAATGCGCACCTGCAGGGTACTGCCTTCATTTGTGATGCTCTTCCATTGTTTATGCATGCAACAGTGCTCTCTAGTGGCCACACGTGGTAAAACAATAATTAGATCCATCTCTCTCAGCATCAGTGTGACATCGAGAGGCTTCTTCCTGCTCATTCATCAGTACACTGCTGCTAGTTGACACAGTCAAGTGGCTTCAAAACCACAGTTTGATATCACAGTAATGCCTCAGTTTCACAATTTTAAAGTATAAATTGATATTGATTTAAAAACTAATTGGTTGGAGAACTTTTAAACATTTACGAACCAGATTTGTTTTTCCCAACAAAAGTCTAAAATATCTTGTGTTATGGCCTCTTGCACCGGCACTGTTCTTATCAATTTAAAAGTATATTGAAAAGGCTAACTCTATAATTATTTTAGCGCTTGAGTTATCACAAACAGTTACAAGAAAAAGAACCAGGACGTTCAAACACTGATTCAATGTGAAAGAGCAGCATAAAAAGTGTGTGAGTGTTAGATGTCCACATGCTCCACAGAACAATTTGTGCCAGCAGCTTTTGAAACTAATAAGTGATGTAATATTTGCTTTTTGCCTGAAACACTAAAAGTACTTCTGTTTTCTTTATTTCTTTATGACACATTCATTTACATGTTTTAATGCTTTGTCTGTTCTCCTTTTTATTAATTCGACTCTTCAAGGCCCTATTTGTTTTTTTTTAAATATCATAGCTGTGAGCTTTGTCTCTGAGAACATGTGTTAGTTCGTCTTACTATTACCACATTGCCAGTACATCACATTTCGTCTGATGTGACTTGACAGAGGAAAGAAAAGCTTTGCAGCAGGAAGGTAATATAACCTGCACAGGATGCTGACATAAATCCTGAAACGCTGCATAAAGAGCTGTCATCAGCGTTCAGGCCTGTCTGGTGCAGCTGGTAATGGTCACTTTGTATGTCTGAGCAGGATTCATAAATATCAATATGGAAATCACGTGCAGCACATTCACACAAGAGAAATAAGACTGGCAGAGACAGAAGTGATAGCACAGCAATGATATGTCTCTCTTTGCACAGCAACAGCATTCAGCCTGGATGCATATGGCAGTGCTGGGATGAGGGTGTTTTTAACAGTCTGCAAAAAAAAAAACCCAAAAAACTATCAAGTGCACTGGGGCCTCATTTGTAAAACTAAACTAAAACAAAACATCAAAAATTAGAAAAAAATGACAGGCTTAGTTTTGGTTTAGGAAAGAATATGTGAGAGTATCTCCTGTACAACAACAAACTGTAGATTTAAATAGATACTATAAAATACAGTACTATGCTCAATACTTTATTGAGAAACTCTGAAAAGCAGGCAACACTGAGCAGGAAGCAAGTTTTTGGAAAGTAATCTGAATATGCACATGTCTCAGTATTAACATTCAAAACAGGTGTCTACAGCTGAGACTCTCCGCCATTAAAAGATCACAAGATTAGCTCAATTATTAACACCCCAATTAGATTTGAGACATTTTATCCTTTAATCTTACAGTTTGAAATGATAGTTTGGGGGATTCAAACAAGATGCCAAAACCCATTTTGTAAATGAGGCCCGAGGGCAGCTGCTATCATCTGGCACAACTACAAAGAGTGAATTACACACTGGGGGAAAGAAAATGCTAGTGTGTGTTTATCAGTAATTAACTATATAATTACAAAAACCTCCTCTGAGGGACTTTGCTTATAATCATTATCTGCATTAAGGAGACATAACGACTAAATGAAAGAAGAGCGGCTGCCCATGTAAAACTGCACCACGATTTCCTGTGTGTTGTTTCCTTGGACGTGCAACATCGGTGAGAAATAGTTTGGTGCAACTCATGCAACTCACAGAGCTCAGTTTTTTCCTACAGATTGTTATTGATCTGTTTTGTGCTCAAGTCATCAACTGTACTCTGAGCTCAGTATAATACAAGTTGGAAAGGAAAGTTCCCATAAATCTAACAATGCTGCCTCCTGTCCTACACTGTGTAGCTTATTAGATTTGCACTGTTACATCGACCAAATAGATGTTTCCAAGTATAAATTGTGGTCGTGACTTTTACAGAGTAGTTTTGCATTGTTTTGTATAAACAAAATCATTCTGACCCACGAACTGTATTTGTGTGTTCATTAAGTTAAATTTTATATTCAAGACACATTTCTTGGGATTTAAAAAGTACAAAAAAGGCAGATTAAAACCAGTTGAAATGTCGTGCTCACACACATTTGGAACAGCATGATAACATGCAGTGTATTCCACTGGCAGTAATGCTGGACTCAGCTGTCTTATTGCTCCACATTAAAAACAGCAAAGTGACAGTGTTGGTACTTTGAAGCGTGTCTGGGGTGGGAGGATGTCTCTGTGTGTCCAGTGAGGTTTCCACTAATAACTCCTGCAAATGGCGCTGTCATTACACATAGTTGTGCTGTGGCGATTCTAAATACCAGTGTTATATCATAAGTTAGATCGTTTGACTGAATTATGAATCTAAAATATTCCTTAGCTGTAGGATTATCGCTTAAATTTGTACAGGAAAACCTGGAAATCATTACCATACCATTAATTGATATTCCACCCTCATATTTCAACAGTAATAAGAAAAAAATACATGGAGAGCAGAAACTTTAATGACCTCAGAGCTGGAGTTAACAGGGCTGTGAGCTGTCTCTTGCCTTCTCTCTCTCTCTCTCTCTCTCTGCTCATCTTGCTTGAGGATTTTTCACAGCAGTGACCTTCAGCTCCACAGTTGGTGACGCCTGCAAAGTCCGAGTCTAATCATTAATGTAGCTACAAATCTACATATCACATTTTTTTTCTTCCTTTTTTGGACCAGTGAACGTGTTACTATCTTAAACGCGCTTAAAAAAACGAAGCATACGGACACAGCAAGTGAGCAAGTTTTTAAGGGAGCGCAGACACAGAGGGATCTAGCAGCTTTATGGTTTTATTGATGTATGTTTGCTCAAATAAAATTGGGGTATCAGTGCAACTCTCTGTTACCATGGATACAGCAGAGCCTCTCTGTGCATATATAGTGTGACGACGGGTGTGCAGCCACAGAGGGACCAATTATCTCTTTTTGAATAAAGGTGGTGTGCGCTGTATCCTCAGTGCAAACTGGGATACATCTCAAGTGGAGCTCATGAGTTCATAATTGTGCAGATTATGAAATGAGAAGGATAAGGAGAACATATGGAGGGTAATAATTTGAGGAGAAAGGTTTCGGTCTGTTTTCTTCATTGCACCTTGTGAATGGACAGTGTGGCAGTTGTGTAAATGGTCTTTGAATTGTCTCTGGTCAGGGTTGAGAGATGCGAAAGAGTAATTATCGGTTCAGTTTCCGTTTCTAAACACGCTTGATGTGGTCACAGTCGCCCCCTCCTGAGTTACAGCAGTGAATAATGGCCAGAAGTGTTTTTGGAAAACAGTGAATCAGATAGAAAAATCCCATCACCTCACCCACAGTGACCTTGACCTCTGACCTCTGACCTCCACACCCTGATTTGAACCAAATATCCTATAGCTGTTTATAAGATATTGCAGTCATTAAAACAATACAGATGGACAGACAAATTCAAAAACATTACGCCTCTGGCTTTGGCATCATGAATTCATAACTGTACATTA
Source organism: Selene dorsalis (assembly GCA_900303245.1). NCBI lineage: Eukaryota > Metazoa > Chordata > Actinopteri > Carangiformes > Carangidae > Selene > Selene dorsalis. The sequence goes on along the minus strand of OMNW01001490.1, from coordinate 41,246 downwards.
ATCAGATCATGTTATTCATGCATGTGACTTCCCTCCAGCAAAGCAAACATTATACAGACTGCATGAATAAATAGACACTCATCAGCTCTCATTAAACACTGGTTGGTGTAACATGATATAAAAGCAATGGAACACCGACGAGGAGACGTCTCTGTTGATGGGCATTTTATATAAATTACATGTCATATTTTGACAGCAACAGTATAACAAAAGCCACTGGAGACATGAGACTCATTTAGAGCGGCAGGTTCAATTTTCCTTTTCCAAGTGGATGTGTGTCCCTCTGAAAATCTAGCAAAACCTCTCTGGCTTGCACAAACATACATACACCTGTAGGTTGTACGTCAGGGCTGTTTTTGTATGTACTTATTTATTATCATTCAAACGTGTGTTAACCTCAGTGTTTTGTGCCTGAGGGATCTGATAAAAAGAGATGGTGCATTTAAAGAGGTTAACTATCTAATTACATTTGAGAATTTTGATGCTAGGGAAGAAGTCAGGGAAACCCTGAAATTCATTGAAATTCATCCTGAAAGTGAGATGAATGTTTGTATAAAATTACAGCTCACTGGTATTGTTGTTGAAGTATTTCAGTCTGGATCAAATCAGGGGATTGACTAATTGATTGTGCAGCCCCCGACTCCAAAGTAATGGGGATTAGAGTCGAGGCCTTTTTGCTGATGACTACGTTTTCATTCATAATCTGTCATCTTTCACCACAGATAAGCCCTGATCTCTGCTCTGATACAGTGATATTAAATGGAAGGTTGGGTTACCTAATTGAAGGCAAAGATACGGTGTTCACACTCTCTGCCCCCTAACAAGGCTTGGCCTGATAACTGTCTCACCTGCATTGAAACTGACAGCATGGATTTAAGAAAGATTTAAAAGGTTAACATCTTAAGATTAAAAAGAAGGATACGATCACACAAACGTTCATCTGACGAATCATTAAAATGCTAAACTACCTTGGGAGCTTTGATGATTGAGTTGTGGAAGCATTGGGCCTATTCATTTCCACAGGTACCTGGTTAATGGAGGATCTGGACGCAAGAATTACACAGCAGCTTCGACCAGGGTCAGTGGATCACCCAGTAAAGGGCCAGCTATGCCAGAAGGAGACTGGGGCCAGAAAACAATAGGCACAGCTCATTGCAGAGGTGAAAATCTGCTCTTGGTGTCAACTCTCAACAGTAGGCTTATATTGTTGAGGGCTGCCTCTGACTATCCTGCTGTGAGAAATGTCTGACTATCTCCTCCCACTTGGCCTACAGGATGGAGGTTTCCAACGCCCAGAAGAGTTGTTACAGACCCAGCAGTGAACGGCATCACACCCACGTTGGCTGAGGAGGATCATCACTAGAAACTATCAATCTCATCCCCTCCACTCTGATGAAGTCAAGGACACCACTAAGAACTCTGACCCTCGGCGTGAAAGGCCCCACCACAGCTGGACTTATTGAGACTTTGATGGATCAGACAGTGAAGAACATTAACTCCTCCGGGCTGTGAGGCAGGAGCAATTGGCCCTTGACGCTGAGCCAAGAGGAGGCAGGACTATCAGCGGCTGACTTTATTACAGTTGGGACGCCCCTGCTGGCTGACTGATTGAGAGGTACATGATACTTCTTTACCAAGACGCATTTAAGAGGGTGAGAAAGAGCATCCAATGAATGAGAAGGACAGACAAACAGGGCTCAGGAGATGAGCACCAAAACTGCAAAATAACACAGAACCAGAGGACCGTTAGTATGTTGCCCCACTGTGGATTTCTTGCTAGTAGAGACAGCAGTGTTTGATGAATGTTAACTGCGATAACCAAGACATAACGTTCTTCTGACAAGACCATCCATCCCTGTCTCCCCTGTTACCAAAGAGAAATCTGATAAGCCGAGATCAATCTATATAATTTATGAGGGGCGCAGCCTTTTCTTTTCCCCTCATGGGACTGAGCAGATTCTGTGAACATACACATCTCCAATGCACAGGCACCAGGCAGATCAAACCAGGGAGCTCCAACAGAGGCCGAAGCTGGCACGAAACAAAGAGAGCTACACCGTGCCCCCGATCCATCAACATCACAGCACTGAAACAGACATTTATTTCCCATCACTCCCCTTGGATTAAAATTCTCGAGAGGCGACGATGAGCTACAGCTGCAAAGTGGTGATGTTGTGTCTGTAAGAGCCACTCAATCTCACAAGTACAACAGCAGCCGTGAAGTTGAAAGCACGCACAGGGGCTGCATTTGAATATAATCTAATACATGCGTTTCCAGGCAACCTTTTCCCTTGCATTGCTTACTTTTATGTTGTGAGAGTGGGAATGTATTTGCAATGTGTTATCTTAGCAGCAAGAGTGAGTCTGCTTGTAATCTTTGAAGCTCCAACGAAAGCATTCCTCGCAGTAGACATTGTTAATGAATGTTGAAGCACTTTTAACTTATATCCAACAAGCCTTATGGGATGTGGACGGGCAAATTCACTGCTAATTCCTAACTTTGACTGATAATCTTCCAACTAATTTAAACCATTTCTCAGTTTTTCATGTGAAATGTAACACTAGAGAAAATAATGACCTGGCACTGCTCTTATATCATGCTGGAATTTTCTTCTTCTTCAGGACCAATTTTAATCAGACGCTACTGTAGGTTTTCTTGAGACTTTCAGGTACCTAAGAAGATACTATTCCTGTCCTTCCCTACACACACCAGAGAAATGTACAGTGTACATTGTCTGATATTTTGTCTGATTTGAGAGCTGCATTCAGACAGTTTCTGGTCTAATTTGGGTGTCATTTCTGGTCCTGTGGGTGGGTTGGGTGTCCATTAGAGCCTGTGTACAGTCACACTATAATAAGCACCCACAGGAAAGACATGACTGAAAATCATTCTGAAGCATCACAGTGTCCACAAAATTGAGACCGTACTATTCAGGCATTTTCAAGTGAACTCACACAAGCATTCCCCATTGTACTTGAGCAGGATGAGCAGACTTTGATCATTGCTATTTCTATTCAAGAGAGGTCACACTCTCACCTTCATTGTACCTCTAAAAGTTGCAACGTCGCCTCCTCCAAAGCTTTTCCCTGTGAGACCACGTCTTTTCATGCAGGTGCGATTTAAAACATGCACAATTACCTCTGCTACTATACAGTTACTGGAGTTGACAAGGCGTTCTTGGCACACAGAGCTGTCTGTTTCTAAGCAACAGAAAGAAATGGTCTCAACTTTGCAGAGATTATAATTAGATTACATGTCAATCAAATCAGTCTTTTCACTCCAGTCGTAACACATGGACACAAGAAAGGAAATGACACACTCAGTCAAGATCATTATCTTCTTCTGTTTGGGTGATGAGCTCTTTGTCTTTCATCTTGAGTCACAGGAAGACAATCACATTACATTTATCATATAATGTGTGGTGTATGATTATGAACTGAATGCAGAATTTAAAAAGGGGGATGAGGGTCGGAGGTAAGTAAGATGGTTCCTACCCGTGTCGCTGCTGTGATGGACTTTGTTTTCCTGATTTTCTGCTGCTGAAAATCAGCTTTCTTCCTGTAAAGGTTTTAGAAATGACTTAATAACAACATTTACTACTATAGCTGTATTAGCTGAGAGTTTGTTGGGTTGACTCTCATTTGCAATCAAATTCAAAGTTACAAACATGACTATCTTGTCTCATAATGCCAATTTGTTTAAAACACAGCAGTGTCTCTGATTCACTGAGGAAACACTCAAAAGCCACTCAGCGGGACGCACTGCCAAAGCAATGCACCGCTTGCTGAGAGGAAAAGATGATTACAGAGTCAAAAGACAAAAACCAACAAGCTCGTCGAGCACCTGATGGATGTAAGTGTGAGCACTGAATCCGCTCCTTTGTAACCAATGAGGCCGCTCTGTAATATCTGCTGTAATGAGGAGAAAATGAGGAGAACATTAGATTTGCGAAACTGAAGACTTGCCTCCCAAAATGAGACATTTGGAAAAGATGGCTTATTCATTGCCAGGGTGACTGCTGACAAGAACATAAAACCCAGTATGGGATGCTATCAACATTATGAGTCATCACTTTGAGATCTTTGCTGGGAAACTTGAAGTGACAAAAACTGAGGCGGAGCCATTTTAGAAGATATTCACATCAAACAAAAGAGCTAAAAGCTACAAAAACCCTGAAGTCTGTGAATTATTTTGTTACACATCCTGACAGTCAGCGTGAACAGTGATCAGACTAAATGTGGCTCCTCTATTAGGCTTCCAAGATCAAACAGTGGAATTAAATAAAAATGGCATTGAAGCTGACATTTACGTTGCCAATCATCAGGGGGAGAGAGATTTCTTTCACATTTCCCAACAGATTTCATAGTAACTTTCATGCTAAATTCGTAATATTTTCATAGAAAGCGCTGGGGAAAGAAGCGTGTAATTTGGCTCTGATTGTGAGTAAAATGGAAGCAGTTCTCCAATGGTCCAATTAGTTAATTCCTAGTTGCTTAAAAGAATGTGTAACCTGGTGCCTTTTCATCACCACACAGCAGGTCCACTGCAAAAATGGTGAATTAGTCCACAGGCAAGGGTACAATTGAAGATTTATTCATTTACAGTGGAGTTTCCATTGATATATTGAGGAAATCCAGTGACACTTCTTAAAATCATTATTTACTTAAATTTGACAACTGAAAAATGACATATTCTTTTCACTGAAACTCATAGAAAATAACAAACCTGTGATGATGAATATTGCATCCAGCACTTTTTTTTGCACTGTGTTGTGTTTCAAGATCTAGGAAAGTCAGATTTTGTGACTTTGACTTTAAACAGTGAAAAACATTAACATGGCTTTTTGCAATTAATATAAAACGCTCTTTCCTGAACTGAGGCTCAAGCTGGTCATAGGCCTTCGTGCATGCACCATCATTACACTGTTGAAATCCTGCATGTAACACTGTAAATGTTTGTAATACTCCTTTTAGGTTGTAACTGTGGAGGATGTTAATTATGTCCTCATAATATTGTCCTGCTTTACTGACATTTCATAATTCTGTAATACTGTCAAGAACGATTGTGTTTCTATCACAGAGTCCAGAGGCGTGTTGTAATGATGGGAGGTAATTCATCATTTCTATTTGCACCACATTACTCTGACATTTACTAATGCTGTCTGCAATGATAAGTCAATCAATCAAGGAGGAGAACAACAGAAAAAAAATAATTGGCAATTATTTCAAGTGATCATTTCCAGGTTCTCATTTACATCATGAGGACTTGCTGCTGTTTTCTATTTTACTTCATTGTAGATTTAGCATATTTAAGTTTCAGATTATTACTTCCAGAGCCGTGGAGTTTATATTGTGGAAAATCTTAGCAGCATTGCAGCTTCCAAAAATGTTTTCTTGCAGCTATTATTAAGGGGAAAATAGTCAAAGGTCATCTGAGGTCCAAAGGTCCTCTTTAATTAGATCATCCAGCATCCAGTGAAAGTGCAAGTGCGCAAAGCAGCAAGAAATTTAAATGAACTGCTGTTTAACAAACAAATGCAGCAGATGCAAAGCAGACCTGATGTCTTTTTGTCTTCACCACAGGCACTTATTGCATTCAATCTAATGTCAAAGGTGTGAAAACGTATATCCTTCTGTATTTTACAAGAAAAAAGGAGCACATACTATTGAACTGAGGTGATATTATTCTTAGACATATTTGATGTTACAGAGCTCTGTTCGTCAGATGTCTCAGGGATTTCAGTGCGATTCCTTCAACAAAAAACTAATTGAATAATCTTAAAAATATTCAGCAAAATGAGCCAGTTGAATGGGCAGGTTTACAAGCACAGGAGCAATTGTTAATTCTCCTCACATCTTGTTTTCCTCTTTCTCAGTGTGTCCATGCTGGAGGTGAGTTTCCCCCTCTGCACTGTTGCCCCTGATTGAGTTTTTTTTTTTTTCCAGGGGATTTGTGACTGACCACTCTCCACTAAACAAGCTCTGTAGTAAAAGCTGTCTCTCTCCATCCCTCCCTCCACCACCTCTCCTCTTTTTATCCTCCCCTTCTCTTTTCATCATCGTATTTTTTTCATCAACACCCTCTTCCCTCTGAGGTGTCATGGAACAACAGATTCTTGCTGTACCTCCTCACCTCCTTTTTCAGCTTCTGTCCATTCACTTGGTCTTCTCTCACATCAAAACCAGACAGACAGACAGAGAGAGAGAGAGAGAGAGAGAGAGAGAGAGAGAGAGAGAGAGAGAGAGAGAGAGCAAGTGACCAAAACAGAATAAGCAGAGCACACTGTGCCTTCACTATTATATGTCTCTTCTTTTCTTTTAAATTAGTGCAGTTTTCACATTGGGTTTGCTGTTTACATTTAAAGCTTGGTTTCACTTTAGTCCTTGAACAGATGCACTCTCTTATTAAGTTAAAATAAACCTGCTCTAAAAGCTTTTTCTCAACACCTCTCCTCTACTCTAATATGTTTGTTTCATTGTGTT
>OMNW01001490.1:17339-34743 GCA_900303245.1 Selene dorsalis | reverse complement strand
TTTTTATTTTGGCTGAAAAGCTCGTTGGTAGGATGTTTCCTCTTCGCTAAGGTGATGTTGAAAAATGAATCCAGGGCTGCGTGTTACCCCATAATTTTCACCGTTTGTGTCGTTTCCGCCAAAATCATAACTCTTGCTCAGCTGGGTTGACAGAACGGCTGTCCTGTTGCATTATGGGAGATGGGAAATGACCGAGGAAATTAGGTCCATCGTGTTGGTTACAGTTGGAGGAGCAGTGACACTTTCATTATCTGGATCCAGTCTGTGGGAGGGAGGAAACTGATGGAAAATTTCAGGAAGGTCATGACTGCGATCTTTAAATGTCAGTGAACCGAAGCAGTTTGGGCATAAAACTGTCTGAAATGGGCATCATCTCATTCATAAATATGTTGTAGAGCTGGTGGAGTGGCCTCGTAAAACACAAAGTACATCCTTAATGCTACAGGCATATGTGCATCTCTAAAGAACATTTTCTATACACGGCCGGCCTGAGTTTATCTTGCCTTCGCGATGGCCTCTTTTCAGCTGTGACTGTGCCCATGTGAATTATTCATAGTAAGGGACTGTAGTGAATGAGAGCAGGCAGAGAGGCAATATCAACCTGGTCTTAACCTTGAGCAGGCAGCCACAGGTTTCTGCTGAAAGGTGACATTCAATTAGATGAGCCGAGAAATATCTTATCCCCCTCCTGCATGATTTCTCCTCCACTGTGGCTCAGAGGAGCACAGGAGGCTGTTGTGAGAGAGGTTTACAGTGGCAGCAGATGATCAATGATAAATAATGACGCATACTCAGAAATACATCACCATTAAAAGGGCAGCAAGCAGCATGTGAATGTGGAATCTGATCGATATTTTACAGTGAGACTAATCCAACAGCAGAGGTGCTAAAATCAATTTTGAAAAAAAAAAAAAAAACACTTCTGTACCGTTTGGTGTCAAATTATTCTCCCAAGAATGTTTTAAGTGGCTGTAAAAGGCTGTAGGATGCCAGTGCAGTGACATGATTCCCAGTTAAACCACTATGTGTGCCCAGTCACTTGTGCCTGTTGCTGAGCTCAGAAGACACTGAGGTTAACAGAGCAATGACAGGCATTGATGAGCAGCACTTGTGAAACCCTGCTGGGATATTATGGCCAATTTGTGCAGACAGCCAATAAAATACTTAACTGATTACTGATTGCACCTTTAGGCAATGACAGTTATGCCTTAAATAGCCTGCTGAGGAGACATTTCAGAGCAGCCGTGTGTGTAGGATGAAACTTCCTGGGATTTTTCTGTAGTTATTTTCATACGAGCACAGCTAATTGTCTCCCTATTGTGGGTATAATTTGATCTAGCAATTACAGAGTTTAAGGATGATTTTCTTCCCCTTGTCGGGTCGCCTCTTCATCTCAGCCTGCTTGTTAAGACGTACTGGAAAAAACGCAACATGTAATTCAGTTTGACAGTTTCAGCTGTTACCGATCAGCTTCTCAGACCAAACAACTGGTGATCTCGCAGCCATCAGCAACCCTGAGCGCACAGTTTCCTCCTGATTGCCCACGTCTCCCACAGCTGCAGGTGGCTTTTATAGACGCTTTTAAATCAGCCATTGGAAATAGTATGCTGTTTTGAAATATACATCTCATCATGATGAGTGACAGCCACTGGGCCTTGGATGCAATCAGGTGACAGAAAGGAGGGCAGGATGTACATTATGTTTCTTTCTTGAAGGAGCCAGAAAAGCCACGGTCCATTATTGCAATTTTAAATATAGCTTCAAATGCCTGAGGATGCACTAAACAGCAATTAGATTTTGTCAGGCTGAACAATAATTGCTTTTATTTCCTGTTTGAGAGAAGGTGTTGGTACATTTTAGATGAGTCACGCAGGAAAACGGGTGAGCAGGTTGGATGAGTGATTGGTGCTTTAAGGATCATCGAGGGCTTTTTTTTTTGTCTGCTCTCATCCCACACACCACACTGTGTCATTTAATACTTTTCATATGTGTTGCACAATAGGATGCAGGCTGATGCTGTGCAGAAGAAGACAAAGAGTGGTGGAGAAAAAAACAGGCGCTATAACAAGACCATTAATCTCCATTACTTTCTGAGGCAAACTGTGGCAGCAGAGCAGCTCCCAGGCTTCAAATTAATACAATAAAACTGAAGGAGTGCCAGCTGTATAGACAGAGGTAGAGTTGTTATATTGTTGCATTAGGAGGCACAAAAAGTTTTAAGACATTCACAGACAAATTCATGGATTTCCATCAATCAGTGACATTAATCACAGAATAAAACGCCGGGGGCTGTGTTTAATCTGTGTCTGTGGAAAATATGTCAATAGCAAAAGGCAGATTCAAGTCAGAAAGGAAAGTGTTGTGGGGATGATTTACCAATTCTATCTGTAGGCTCTGGTTTTTGTTTACTTCAATACCTGGCTATCAGCTCTCAACAGAGCAATTTTGCTCTCAGCCAAGATAGCTCTGCAAAATAAAGGGCCTCTGGGATCATTTAAGAAGACAAAGGCTTTAACATACATGGTGCCTCTTCGTGAGGACACTCACGTCGTACAGACCGTATGTTTGAAAAACAGCCGTGCAGAAATGTGCACAAACACACATCTGACTGGTGATGCCAAAGCAGATGTTTGAGAAAGGAAGTAAGCTCCTCAGTGAACATGTTGTGTTATTCAGACGCTCTTAAGTCAAGGAGGATTTAAAACAGATAGATCCATTAACAGCAGAGCAAAATCTGATCTGCGCATCAGTGCTCAGGGAGTCAGTTTCTTAACTCAGAGCCAGTGAAGTGTTAAATAACTGCTAACAGGACATCAGTTTGCACAGTGACTAATTCTCACTGTGTTTTCTTTTTACTTAAGAGCAGCGCAGCAACAGTTTTCTGCCTTATTTGATCAGGTATGAACTCACCCTCTGATGACCCTCTGCATCTGTCACTTTTTGATACTGCGTTGTTTCTATTCTCTCAGGGTGAAAAGGTGATCAGTTTGTTATATCCTGGCGATGCAAGCCAATAGCAAGGTGCAACAACCCCCCAAAAAAGACAGCATCGTCCTCCTGTTACCATGGTAACAGCAGGACGGGAATAACTGGCATTGCAGGTGAAGGTGGCATCAGGTGAAGTCATTCCCCTACATTTACCACCCCCCACCCCACTCCACTCTCTCTCTTCTCTCCACTGCCTCTCCCTTTGAAACTATCAGTCTTGTGCATCTGCGTCTCCCCCTCTGCGACCTTCGTGCTTTCCTGACAATGAGAGGCTACAGTTGCTATGGAGATAACGAGCACACTATCTCCATTAATGAAATTAAGTCAACATCTCTACACACCGGCTCACCATCTGAGCAGATGGCAAATTCCACAAATATCATCATTTGGGCTCTGCCTCCTGTGGTGTTTGTAGTCTGCAGCTATGTGATGTATAGAAGCATAAAGGCCTGGGACTGATTTGTTGCAGTGCTCAATATTGTGATGTGCTTGGACGAGCTTAACTGTAGCAATGTTATATTTACACAGCGATATCCAATAAATCTTCTTCCAAAAAAATCCAAAATTTTGCACTGCAGTGTTGAAAGTTTCTCCCCGCTAATAATATACAATTATGCTAATATTAAAGATCAAAGTTCTTGCGGAGGCTGCCTGAGGAAAAATTCTCATTCACAAGTACATCAGTGGTTTCTGCAAATCTGACATTAGACTCATCATGTCAATATGTTTACACAGACTATATATCAAGTGACACACCGCTAATCAATGGAGCACTCTTATTTAAGGATACTCAGCAGCCCGTGAAGTGTCGGCATGAATTTGAAGTGCAAGAGTGCTTTTTGAGTATAAATGGGAGGAGATTAGGAGAAAGTGTTGCGGCAGAAAATCAAAGATAGTTTGGAGCTGGAGAAGCAGCTTGTTCCCAAAGAAGGGACATAAAAAAAAAGACAAGAAAAAAGAAATGTTCTATTTCTAAAAAGAAAAATCGCACACTTCTTGGCACAGAATAAATCTCTGAGTTGATGTAACACCAGTGCAAGACAGTGGCACGAGCCAGGTTCAATGTGTCCTACAGGGAAGGAGGCACACTAGGATAAAAACAGGCGACTCTAACCATTATCACGCCACACAAGAGAGAGAAGGTAAAAGAAATGACATTTCATATGACATCAATCATCCTCCATGACCCCTGAGATCCATATATAATAATTAAATAGCCCATTACCTTCAAACGGCTGATGAGCCAACTAATTGGCTAATGCCATCAACACCGTCAGTTTGCCTTCATTTGACTTTTTAATTGCTAAAAAAGCAGGAACTGGAAATGAGGCCAGTGCTGTAGCTAATATTTTGCTACAGCACGGAGGTATCTCTCACCTTTTTCTATTTTTCGAGGGTATTCTGTAGCACATTTTTACACAGGCATGAAAGCCGACTCTGAAGGTGCTTGAAGTTCTGCCAGCACCCCGGAGGCCAAGGCAGAGCAGTTAGCCCTTAGGATAGTGCCAGGAAAATACATAGTATGCCACCAGTCAGCGGGAAACAGATCATTTTTCCTCCACCTTCCATTTAATTGGTATATTTGAAAGAGAGAAATGTGCTCTCCCAGATTTCTGCAGGGTTACTCAGGCTAAAAAGAAAAAGTATTTTAGTTTTCTTCCTTCAGCATACAGAAAATATAAAGTCTGATGTATTGTCCAGGTGCATCAGCACTGTGGTGTGTATGTTTTCATTGGTATTTGGTGCTACTGTAAAATCACCTTTTGTCCAGAGCGGATGGTGTTTTGTAGTCATGAGTAATGTACCAGAACTACCTAAAGGGCATCATTGAAGGAGATACACGACTCCTGCACCCTGTCTAACAATCACGAGTATGGCAGCTGTAGAAGTTAATGTAATGGGGCTCCGAGTGCAGAAATGAAAAAAATGAGGAGCCAAATTGCTGAGAAAGTGGCCGTGCCATTTTGTCTTTCACCTATCACCTAGCTATGCAATTAAATAAGCCACTCATCTCTGAAGTCAGAGGCAGGTTTCTCCTTTGTGACTAATTACGGCATGTATTTGGAAGTCGAAAAGCCAGAAAATAGAATTAGCTGACATGTCACGCACATCCCTCCCTCTCTGCCTGTCACACACACAGACGGGAGAAGCGAGAGCTGGCTTAATGATGCTGTCCTGCAATCATGGGGTATTATGAAATCTTCACAACAATGGAAATTGTGTCAAGAGACCGAATTGACTGATGGAATTGCCTCTGCCTATCAAGTGTGGAAGATTTCTGCGAAGTGATGAGGCATTACATTTTTGCCTCTCTGATTCAGCAGCACAGTAGTTTCAGGTCTTTTGTACAATTTATATCTTACTCAATCTACATGGGATGATCTCCACTAAGGCAGAGTAATACACTGCTCTACATTACTAATATGAACCATTTAATCATTTACTAGCCTACATGGGAGCAGTGAAAATACCTACAGGGTTCCAGGATAGCAAAAACTAATAGATAAGGTAACATCCATGCTGAAGAGGGATGTGGAACCAAATCACATTTGTTGTTTTTTAAATGAGTAGCCTACCTATCAAATAATTAAACGACTAATCATTAGCTCTAAATTACTGGTTATATTAACCAAATGGAGGAACAGTCGTAATAGTGCAATAAAATTGGTCATGGTCAAAGTCTTAACGTCCAGTCACATCTTCAGATCATGAACAATTACAAAGGTTAATACATTTATTTGGGGGTTTCTTAGAAAGCATGAAGTATAAAGAATAGGGAGGCAGGCACAATAAAAGGCAACAGCCTGTAATTACATAATTTGCACTGGGGTCATTTAAAGAGTAATTATGGTGTAGGTATCCTACTGGTAGTCCATGTGTCAAATATCTTTACGCCATCATTTGCAGATGTGTAACCCAAAGATCTACAATATATTGTAACCAGTTTTAAAAAGCAGTCACTTCCTTTAAATGCACGTGTCTCTGTCTGTGTGATGGACTTCCTCACTTCGTGCAATGGCAGATTCATTGTTGTGTAACATGTCCGTAAGTGTCTGTAACCCCATCACGCTCCTGCTGGCTTCATCTCCTGACTAATGATCCATCCTGTCAAATAATCAGCCCAAAAGCTACCGGACAGGGAGGAAGAAGTGGCCAGTGGCTCCACGGATTATTATCCACCTAATTGTGTTTAGAATTCAGTACTCAAGATTCATTTCCTGTGAGCAGCCGTGTGCTAACTGAGAGTCTGAATGAAATGATCTGTATCTAAACCCACAGCATGGAGATTTTTTTTCCCTTTCATCACAGACTGTGTTGAATCTGTGCCGTGAGAATTCGGGTGAAATTATTTCCAACCATAGTGGACTTGAAATTACATAATCTACACCGCTAATATTCAGATGTAATGGCGCCTCTGTGGCATGTAATGTTTCCTCACCTGTGCGTAGAGCAGGAACTTGCTCAGGGTGGGACTAACCTTCACGGATATTAGAAGTAAAACTGCAGTATTATTTAGTTGAGGTGAAATGCACGATCCCTGCTCATGCATAATTACTTGAACTGAGGTCTGGCTGCAGTGAGATTTAACCATAAACCCACAGATACACAGACCAGAGCTGAAGCTTATCATTTGCATTATTTATCAATCTCTTGATTCATTAACTGAGTGTTTGGCGTGTCAATATCAGAAAATTGTGACTCAGATCCCTAAGATGATGAGTGTATTGTCATAGAGAATAATAAAAGCTGCATTTATTGCCATGCTAGCAATGTGGCTTTGGTCAGCTCACCTCTTTGGTCCAGACTGACACGATGCAACAATAATTGGATGGATCGCCATGAGCACAGAGCCTGAATCCTAATGTCTTTGGTGCTCCCTTGACGCTTTCTTTAGCTTCACTTATATCTCACTGACTGCTGATTAATTCAGGACTAATGACGAGCTGATTAATCCTTTCAGCTCCAACGGTCACATCCAAGCCAAAAATATTCAGTGTGTGACAATGTGCAGTTCAGGACTGGAAAAGATGAAAGATCAGATAGGAGACAAGACAAGGTGAATACTGGGGAAGGAAAAAGAAATAAATCGATGGATGACTCCTTCACTTTAATCTTCAAGCACATACAAAGCTGAGACATTTCATTAAAAAAAGGCCGACTGATGTGGATCTGAGAGAATCTCTACGCCGCTGAAAAAGCTACGCCCGGACTACGAGCTCCATCTCTGGAGGTTTGAAAATAAACACACGATCAAAACTGAACCAGTGGATATGAGACGAGGGACCTGTCAAAAGATTATATCACAGAGACTTACCCATTTCTACTCCGCTCACATCTGCCCGGCCTGTCTGTTTATAGCATGTGTCCTCATTTTAGACTCATTCTGTGCAAGATGGGAGCCTCTTTGTGCTGTCTCTACCCTGTTACAGGAGGAAGAAAAAAAAAAACATTGATTTACTGCTGATTTGCATTTATACATGTATCCCTCATTCTCGGTGTCTAGACTGCAAACCTGTGCACCTGTTTTATCCACAAATGTCTCCTCAAGATGACATATTTATATATTTAAAAATCTGTAAGTACAGCCACAAAGCTCACAGTGTAGTTTAGTTTGGTTTTCGCTCACTGAAACCACAGTCTGGTTGAGACACAGGCTGCATCTTACAATTGATCACTGAAGAGGATTAGTGAGACAGAGGAGCAGATTTCCCCTGGTGGTTGCTCGGGCACCATTTTCAGGATCTTTATTGCAGATGTAATAATGTCTGAGTGAAGCGAAACTCATAATTAGACCCTTACACCGAGACATATGCTTTGTGGGAAGGAAAATACCATCCGCTGCCCTTGGGAAGGATAGAGGAAGATTGTGGACAGCAATAAGTGGACTAAGAATAGAATAAGGCAGTATTATGTATGACATGTAGGCAGCCTGTAAAGGAAGCCATTGAATATTTCAAAATTGGAGAAGGGACAGAGCCTGATTTCTGTGTTAGGCTCTAATTTGTCAATTACTTTTCCTGAAGTGTTTAGTGAGAGCGGTAAGGGTGACAGCCAGCAGAGGTTAATAAAGCACATTTCCACTGTACTTCCCACTTTCAGTCACTTAATACTCCTACTTCACAACATTGCACTGGCAAATACAGGATTTTTTACTCCCTTACATGTATCTGAAATCAATAGTTTATAATTACTGAGCAGAACATATGAACAGGTGTTGCTGCAGTAGGTGATAGCTCCATCTATAACAGCTACTACAATAAAATGCTGCTTGTTTATGCATTTGTGTAAATCATAACTGAATAAATGATTACATAATATTGTGATGCTGCTGGCAGGTTCTGATTAATTCTGAGAATTTCTACTTTTAATAAATGCAGTTGCCTGATAATGTGTCTATAGTAAAATATTTTTTAGACTGAGTATTTGTCAGCTGCTGTTAATGTAACTGAAATAAAGGATGTGAAGAGGGACTGAGAGGCTGAAGTTAACTGGATTGTGCTTACAAAGAGAATTATGGGTAAACAAAACAGGAATATGAGCAGAAACTGAGCTTTGTTGTGTTAATACCCTGCAGGGACCCTCCCTACACTTCCTACACTTGTGAAAATCCACGCACCTACCGTGGGCTATTGAACAACTACATCACTTCTCTCGTGGGGGTCAGAACAGACACACATTTCTCCTTCATAAAGTGGGAGGAGCGTGATGCACTGGGACGCTGCACGATCCAGCAGTCCCGTCAAAACCTGCAGGTCCACCAGCACCAGCAGCAGGACCACTGGTGCCACTGTAGTGCCACTTTCGCTTGGATTAAAAAAAAAAAAAAGGTCAGATCAGATCCATTAAATATGACCGACGCCACCTGGAAACTGAGCGCGGGTGCGACATAGGTAAGGCAATTTTCCGCGTGCCATGAGATAATTCAAGTTGATGAGGTTTTTGATAGGACAAATGTGTTGGTTTGGGAATGAAATGTTTGTTCTCTTTTCCTCTATGATCGTGCGTAACAGAAACCTCCTGGAGCAGACGCGTGGGGTTCAGGTGCGCTAATCACATTGAATTGCCTAAGAAAGAAGCCAGATGTCCCTGTTATGTTAAGGCTTGCAGAGTGTTTGGGTGTGATATCCCTCTGATAACCCCAGAATTATTCATCTCATATCATCATATACTCCAGAGCAAAATTGTTTGCGAAGCATCTCCCACAGTTCTGTCTATTGTTTTCGTAAAAATGAACTTTTGAGTTGTGAGAGCTCTGTTAGGATGAAAAACATCGCACACACAGACGCTCTTCGTGTGACTTAACTCTCTCTATGTTTTTACAGGACGATGAGGGTCAAGCTCGGAATTACGATGCATCTCACAGCGGTGGTCTCTATTCTCGTCGTGACAGGCATCGCCAAAGGTAAAATCTGAGATTTAAGATCAGTCTGCTGAGACAAAGGGATTTGAATCAGATCAAAACACAAACTCTTTCATTTCTTCTTTCTTTGAACCGATTTGCTCTCAGCGTGGAAAGAAAGTAGAAAGGATGAATATTTTATTGCTGTAAATGTTTTATGTGTCTTTTTGATTTTTGATGCAAACACGCTGTTGTCCCTTTCTCTCTGTCTCAAAGGTTGGGAATGCAGCGCAGGGTGCAACACAGAAAATGGGTTTTGTGAGAAGCCAGGGAAGTGCAGGTACTTAAACCGCCTCGGATTCCTGTGTGCATCATCGACCACGTCCTGTGGGCTTTTGCAAGCTTATTTCAAAAAGATCGCTGGAGCTGTAAATGCCCCCCCCCTCAAAGAAATGCAATCACAATCCAGCCAGCTGGATCCTTCTGTTTTTTCTAGATTTGTAAGGTGCTTGTCTTGTGCTGAGAGCCAAATCAGTCCTTTGTTTGAACAGTAAAAAGCACTGTTATCCTAACTGATAGCTCAAAAGCTTTTGGGTACAAACCGTGCCCAATGTGAAGGGATTTTCTGTGTGTACTCCGAAGCCAAAATGCTGGAGAATTTAGCCAATTACTGGATAATCAAAGATAACTTCAATCTGTCGTTTCACTTTTATACACAGAGTAACTCCTGCAGACATTGTGGGGACAGTGCACCTGACTATAAAGCTCTGTGGGTGGTTTATAAATAGGTCTGGATTGTTCCCCTATTCCCCTTGTTCAGGTGCAAACCAGGGTGGCACGGAGACAACTGTGACCAGTGTCTGCCCTTTCCCGGCTGTCTGCACGGCACATGCGAGAAGGCATGGCAGTGTATCTGCGAGGACGGCTGGGTGGGCAGCCTGTGTGACCAGGGTGAGTCTCATTAAGCTCCCCAGACACTCACTATCTCTACACTGGCTGACATACCAGAGGTGAAGGTGAATCACAGAACCTCAGGGACACGAAGGTTGCTACCAAACAAGGCAGGACTCTGGAGAATATAGTATTGTCAGATGGGCAGAGGTGGAGTAGAAAACTCCTGGATAAAGGTAGAGAACATACTGATGGAGAAATCTGGGTCACAAAGTAAATGTAAAAATTCTCATTAGCATTCTTTGTAGCATGACCAGAAAACCTCAGAAGTATTGTGCTGTGGTTGTGAAAATCCAAATGGTAAAGCTTCCTAAAAGTCACATTTCCATTTCAGTAGCTGCCCCTACTAAAATTAAGAACTTATTTAATAATTCCTCTAATATCTTCAATGAATATTATCGCTTAAAAATTACTTGTGCCCCCTTGAGCGAAAAAAAAGGGAGAAGATTAAAAGAAGAGAGGTTTTTTTATTTTTTTATTCTGGCTCACTTAGGCTCCTAATCATCTCTCACTGTACATCTCTTATTGTGGTGGAGCATATGAGTTGCTCACATTTGTGTAACGTGGTTGGTTATGTTCTCAGTTTTGCTCTTGGTGACAAGATGCTGCGGAGGGGAGTGTGAGTGAGAAAGTGGAAAACTGGCAGAGAGACATAGAAACACAGAGAGAGAGAGCTAAAAACAGCATTATGTGTTGTTGTTGTTTTGTGTTTTTTTCACAACAGATACTCGCCTGTGCTCATCTAGGCCATGTGCCGGTAATGCCACCTGCATAGAGACAGGAGAGGGGGGATACCTTTGTATATGTCCCCACGGATACGCTGGAGAAAACTGCCACCTGAAGCGAGGAGCTTGCTTCAAAAATAGGTAGGCCAGCATCTTTAATCTGAGTTTCTATTTTAAGCAAAGGAAAAACTCCAGTTCTTTTACAGGCTTGTCTCCATTTGTTTATCATTAGGAGCAATAATCAATACATACGCTGCAATGTGTCAGCTTCCTCTGTGTCGCCAAGGCAGCCAATCGAAACCAACCCACACCTCAGCCAGTGGTAATGGGTGGGTTACAGAGAAAGAGAGAGAATATCAGATGTTCTTTGAAAAATGAGGGCTTGAGTTTGTTTGTTGTGATTTCTAACAAGCAGTAGATGTTGTTTATGCAATCGCATCAGAAAAAGTGGCTTTCCTACACTTCCACCACAAATATGAGAACGTCTGTGAAGAAAAACTCCACTTGACAACTCCAGCTCATTATTCTGAGTCAGAGTCAACCTCTTTTTTTTATGAGGACTGACTGCTCGGTAAGGGAAAAGAATAATATGGTGCATATAGCGATGCAACAAAAAACCTCAATGTCACAGAATTAATATATTACAAAGCTGCCGTTACTCATTTGCCACGAGGGGGCAGCAGAAACAAACTGTGAGCACTCTGTTCCCTTTAGGTTGGTATGGCGAACACGTTAGCATCAGCAAAACTGAGCTACATTAGCATTCATATGGGTCATGTTTCTGTTCACTGAGCAAATGTAATACCAGGTTTCACTCTCTTAAGCCCACCAACTCCTGAGGGAAATCTGTGGTTCTCCAGCTGCGCTGCTAGCCAGGCCATTGAATGTGTCAGCTGGGACCAATACATCCCACATATCTAGATACTAAATTAAGTTGCACAGAGAAAACGGAAAATAGAAGCAGCTACAGTAAGATAACGTGTGCGCACACACCTCCATATACTGACTAACAAGCAGACAGAGCAGTGGTCTGTCATAAAACATTCATTTAAAGTCAGTGTTGACAGCTATCTGGCCAATGTTGTGCACCCAACGTGTGATATGAGCTGTTGCTACGTTAGCCGAAACAAGCTAATGTTGTGTGCTAACGTTGTGTGTGAAGCATTTCAGCCGTCACAGTTCACAGACTTTAACGGTAATTTGAGGACATGACCATTTTGGTGTCAGGTTCAAGTCAACAAATCTCACTCACTCAATTCTGTGCAATTCTTAGATAAGTTTAGGTTTTGTGGTTTTGTATTTATCTTTTTGTCGTCCACTTCTGATCCCTGATTTTCTGTCAAAAGCAAACATATCTCCACACACCAGCCTTTGCATGTTTTTTTGTTTTTTTGTTTTTTGCCTCAGACCTTTGCTGCACCTACACATGCTGCTGTCATCCAGCGTACTGTTGTTATTGTTTACTGTGGCTGCCTTCTCTGTAGAGTTTGATGTCAGACCAGAAGGCTTGTAGACTTATTACTGCCATCGTCAGTTTCAGAAGAATCACGTCTCCAGTATCCACGACAGCAGTGGCACTCGTTACAATTAAGCATCGTCACATTTTCAGGATTTTGGCATTGACTTGCTATTGTTTGTTGTGACATTCTGGGGAAGCAGCTAGTGTAGGCTACAGTGGATTTTTTAGAGGTTTTTGCCCTGAAAGCAGCTTCTTGGTGCAGCAGAAACAAGAGCAGTTATAGTGAATCAAAGAGGTTTAGCCTATGCTCATGGGACATTTAGGCCTACTGTATTTATCTGTGTATACGACTGTGATTTTTTCAGTTTTTCTTGACACTCAGCACGACTTTCTGACTAATTCAACTGGAAACATATCTTGGAGATGGATGAAGCGCTGCATTCATTAACAGCAGCGGAGTCGCAGTTGGTGGTGGTTGTGATGGATGGTAGACACCACTGTCACACCAGAGTTTACATCTAGAGCCCTGCCTGTGTTACAACAAAAAAATTGTGGTTATGGATAATTGGATTTTGGTTTTGTCAAATATAAATAAACACTGTGACCCTTGTCTGCAGTAAACTATACGACAGAGATAGATAGATAGATAGATAGATAGATAGATAGATAGATAGATAGATAGATAGATAGATAGATAGATAGATAGATAGATAGATAGATAGATAGATAGATAGATAGATACAAACAAAAACACAATTCTAACAAGAAAGAAAAAATTGTGCCGAAAGTCAAATAACAATATCATTATGGCCTAGTTTTCAAGGGCCGTGAGTTTAATCATGAATAAGGTGATAGTTTACTGTCCTGTCCTGACAGCACATGACTCAATATGTTAAATTTTGTGACCATTTCCTGAACTGCCATGAGGTTGCGCTCCTTGTTGCGGTCGAGTGCACATTTTTACACAGTAGCCGACAGTGTGTACCTGGGCAGCATCATAAGATGCCTCCAAGTTTAGGGACTATCCTTTGAAGTCAAGACTGAATACTTCGTAATCTCTGAGCAAGGCTGTCTCATTTCAACCAGATCCTCTCTGCAGTATGTGACCAGAAACGCAGCCTTTCCTTTGCCTGTCTTTTAGAGCACACCTGATATATATGATATGGGCTGTGCAAAGTATATCACAGGGAGGAATTTGGACCAGGAGCATCAGGGGAAATTTCTACATTCTGTGTAAAAAATTAAAGATTAAATTGGATAATGTATCTGTAATCATGAAAACACAGTACTTTTTGCATTTAGCACTACTGAAGTGACCTGAACCCACCATTGGTTTTGTTCCCATTTGAAGAGGGGAGGTGCACATTCAGTGAGTCCTTCTGAAAAGGACCCACCTTCATGGGTCACCTACTTCCCTCGCTAGAAGTGGCACACTGCTGAAGTGTGACAGAGCCTCTGAATACAGCCATGACAATACATCCTCTGCTGTAAGAGCAACACTCAAAAAATTATAAAAAAACACCAGCTGGATATTTTTGCAATATTTTTGCTGGATATTTTTGCTTTCCATAATATTCAATGTTGACTCAATGCCCACAACAAAAACAGCTGCTCATTCCTATGACCTCTAGAAAAGCACCTTCTTGTCAGCCTTTTCACTGCTCGACCACTGACAGGACTGATCCGTGCAGGAATCCTCCTCCTACCCATCAGATAAACATAAGAGTCTCTGGAGACAGAGCGAGCTGACACAGCCCCTCCAGACTCTGAACTCCACCATGTTTATTCTGTCAGGAAACCTTGTTATTGACTTGGACGACACACCTAAAATTCAATAGCCCGCAGCTCATCATATCTGAGTCTCTTTATAATTCTCACAATAAGACGACTGGAGCCTCCCTCGTATTTCAGGGGATTTCAGCTCTATTAAAAAAACCTGCATGAGGTTTTATTAATCAGCTCCTCTACGAGGCACTGAAGATGTTTTCTATGTCAGAGCTATTATTCTTTTGACTCTCGGAGACAGAAAGCTAAGAACTTGTGTAATTACATGAGCAATATAAGATATATTGATTGTTTTTATCTTGGATTTTTATCGGTGTGCTCACTCAGTGAAGCACAGCTGCTCTGCTCACATGCTGCACGTGTGGGTGCGGGGAGATGATTGCAGAAACCAAGCCAAGAGTCCTTTCATATCTTATTACTGGCACAGGTTTTTAATTTGTTGAAAATGAGCCATCCTGCTTTTCATTAGTGCCGGCGATACGACAAAATCCAATACCAGAATATTAATAAGAATATTTATTTAGCTGAAACAATTAGTAGATGATTTGATTGCTGCCAAGCATTTAGATAATTGATCAAGCAGGAGCGTCTCTGGTTTCAGCCTCTCAGTTGTGCTGCTTTTCTTTATCACATGGTACAGTAAACTTTATATTTAAGGTGTTAGGCTGTTTGTTGTTTAAAACAAGCAGTTACATAAAACCACCTTAAGCTTTATAGGATATCTTTAAGAGATACAGAGAGAGAAAATAACTAATTAATCAGGAATATAATCACCAGATTAATAATTAAGTTAAATAATTGTTAGTTACAGGACTATATTTATCCAATATTAATATTTTCAGGATATTTACTAATGTAGATATACTGAATATGTACATATAGGAATCTTGCTCCTCTTCAGTGCTATGTTATGTATGAAATAGATCATTTGACTGAATTACTGATTTACTGTATTAGTCTGATGTCTCCGTAATGATCCTCTATTACTGTTCCAGACAGAAACAGCAGTATAGAAGCTGGAGTTTGCCCATGTTTACACTGCTAATGTGTATCCAATAAGATAATTTTAAGCCTGTGTTTCACTGGGAGAGGTCTGGTACCCAAGATTAATATTGCACAGTCTTGCAGTGCTCCTTTCATGAGCTTGAATTTAGTCCTGACAAATCAAGTGCTTTTAGTGCCACATCTTCCTCTGAGAGTTAAAATCTCACAACAAACCTAAATAATTAAGAGTAACTTTTGATGCAATTGCAGTGTGACATACCCAAAGTAAAAAAAAAAACTCTGCATGTTACCTTAGCTTGATTTGTGATCCAAAAAGATTTCCCTTGGGTTTTCTGAAATGTTGATCATCAGAGAGCCATGTAGCAGTGCCCTGCAGCTAAGCCATTTATTGCTCTGCACTAATCCAATGGGCTTTTACCTGGTTTATTTGGCTTTATGGGAATTCTTATAAAGGACATTTGACCCTTCACCTTTTCTAATAAGATTATAGATTTAAAAAATCACTGGCATTAGAAGCATGTAGTGGTTCTCTGTGTAGCATGGTGATTCTCTGCATGTCAGTCTTAATGACGCTATCAATGAAGCATCATCTGCATAAGCAGGTCGATCTTAATTCTCTCTGATAATGGCCAAAGTACACTGCAGAGATCATCCCCTCATCTTTGAAATCTAGCTGTAAAAGAGGATTAAACTGTGATGGCTGCTTTGTAACCACAGGGTGGAATATTCTGCAGTAACCTGTGTACATGATAGCGGGTCCTGTTCTCTCAGCTTTGTTGTCACGCTGTGCTGCTCTGTCCTCCAGCTCTCCCTGTCAGAATGGAGGCACATGCACAGATGCTGATGGCTCAGCAGCCTACTCTTCCTGTTTATGTCCTCCGGGATTTTCTGGAGACTTCTGTGAGATCAGCATCGACAGCTGCCAGCCTAACCCCTGTCTGAACGGTGGCAACTGTACAAACCACGGCCTGGCCTTCACGTGTGCCTGTCCACATGGCTTCACCGGTTTCACTTGCAATGACACTACCACCCTCTCCCCGTGCGCCGGACAGCCCTGTGCCAACGGGAGCACGTGTGTTGGTCAGCCTGATGGAACGTTTCGATGCATTTGCCAGAAATGGTTCACAGGTCCGACATGTTCTCTGCATCACAGACCAAAGGCCAGGTCCAAGTCGGTTGGAGCCAGGCCTATGGACCACAGGGTGTTTTCTCTGACCCCTCAGCATTACTCCCTCCCCGCTCACGCCTTTCACAAGCTCCTCAGACCACCCGAGAGAGACCTGCTAAAGATCACTCTGAAGGAGACCGTCCACTCCCCCGGTGTCCTTGTAACCCAGGGTCAGCTTGTCTGTTTTGGCATACTGGCCCTGCTCACCTGCCTCGTCATCCTGGGCACCACAGGCATTGTGTTTTTTGGCCGCTGTGAGACATGGCTAGCTAATGCCAAGTACAGCCAGCTTGTTCGGCAGCAAAGGGAACACCTGCTGAGAGAAGCCGGCACCGCTAACCAGGAAGAGGCTGAGCACTCAGTAAACATCATCCTGCCTGAGAAGATTAGACTCACCAGCTTTGGGAGACACTACACCTCCATCTGATTAAGCTGCCACTTCCTCGCTCCTTCTGTGAGGAGTTTAAAATGAATGTCCAAAAATAGCAACGAAAGGATTTACTATGACTGTTGTACAGTTGTGTTTCTAAAGTTTTACCTTGGGACATAGTTGAATGTATAGTTTACAGGATGAAGTGCACGAACAATGACAATGGATTGTAACAACTACTGCTTAGAAATGTTTAAGATGTTGAAAACACATCCCACCAAACAGCAGCTGGATGGCTGATAAAAGATGTCATGGTGTGGTGTTTGATAAGAAACACTTTGTCACGGGTTGATTTGGAATACAGTTATTGTGTTAATATTAAAAAAAAGAGAGAGAGATGTTATTTGGAAACAGGCAGCAGACAGGACCACACATCTATCATATTTGTAATTAAACAAAATAATGTTACCAAGGATTTTTAACTTACTAACTGTGCCTAGATTGTAGAGCTATCACAACAAATCTGTTTTAGTCATTTTTCAAGAAAACTGCCAAACATTTGATGTGAGGGATTTTAGGGTTTTCTTTGTCGTATCTGATGATATACTGAGGG
>OMNW01001490.1:6820-17311 GCA_900303245.1 Selene dorsalis | reverse complement strand
GTTTTGAAATAAAACAAGATAAAATTGTGATGTTGATAAAATGATAGTGATAGCAGTAAAACGGCTGAGTGATCATGACAAAAACAAGAAATAAAGAAAGGCTAGTTAGCTGCAGCCTGAACATCTCCATACAACACAATGTGAATTTGCCATTTCGCAACTGATGCAAAAATGCATATAGTGATTTTGTACAAGATGTGCAGTTAAATTGTTTAAATAGATATGACAATGTTCTGCCAAAACAGCTGTACTCTCAAATCCTGCAAGTCATCACTCTACGGAATAGGTTCATTTTCTTGTAAAGGTTGTACTCCATGTTTCTGGAAGTAATTTCATTTCCCAAATAGCATTCACTTTTCTCTCTCTGTAGATGTATCACTTTAGATGTTGGTTTTAAAAAAAGGTAGATGTACACTCTCTTACAAAGATGTGAGCTATTTCACGGTCCCTCCAGAAATGCCACTTTCCTTTTTTTTTTTTTTTTTTTTTTTTAAATCTGTTTAAAACTCATTTGTCACTGACATTTTGAGAGATTTTCTAGAGTAGTAAATCCACGTGTATGCATCACGCATCCGTGAGCCCTGAAATCAATACTGTAATGTCTGCTAAGTGTTATTGGTTTGCTTCATCATGCATGAGATGGTCACACACTCCTGATAGAGGGAGATGACGTGAATATGGAAAACAATAAAAAATCAGCAATGATAAACTGTGGTTAAACGTGGAGCATTTTGCATAATGTAAAAATATTCAAATTCATTCACTGCTGATATGAGGCTTTCTGGAGCATTCAGCCAATGAGGAGATGCAATTATTGTGAAGAGCTTTGTTCATCATAATTGACACCGACATCAATGACATAATGTAGAAGTAAAACATAATAATAATAATGATTTACGAGTAGCATCTCTACTGGGGCTGAGCAAGTGTGACTGTGCAGCTTTTATCAGTATTTGTTCCTGTCTGGGATTATTTGCTGTTGTACTTTGACTTTTATTGTCGATTTGTTCCTTTTAATAAAATACATAAAGTGTCCACTTGACAAAAACACTTTCAGCGATACATATCTGTGTACCCAAAGGTGACTTTAGTCTTTAGTTTGATTTACTATCACCATCACCTGTATCCCTTTCAGGATGCAAAGAACCACCGGGTTCATACTGAGGCTATCTCCCTCTGCTGTAGTTGTTGTCCTGACACAACAACATGCAGGTTTAAGACAAGATCTGATCCTCAGCAAGATCAACACATCCACCGCTTCATACCGTGGAATCCATCCAATTCACGAGCAACACCGAAATCAGTGGAACATCTGCTCTGCTGCTTTGTGCTGCTTAATAACCCACCCCCCACCAACCTGCGCCAACTGTCTGGTAATCACCTGGATGATAGCAGTGACTCTATCAGCACTCCTCCACTGTCCCCAAAGGTACGACATCCTCAGATAACAGTCTCTGTCTCCACCTTGTGGTGCCAGTTATCTACACCACCAAGGCATGAGCCACACTTCTCTGTAGCAAGTGTAATCTCTATAAATCAAGCAACTACGTTGTTTCCCTGACAGATAACCTTCAGTTTCATCCTTTATGATACATTAAAAGTCTGGTATTGTCTGCTTATAATGGATAAAACTTAAAAAGGGGGGATATAAAATAATCCCCCTTGGTTCTTTTATCTTTAGTATCCAAGGAAATAAAGCATCCCATCTTGAAAACCCAAACATGCATACTGCATGAAGTGTGCACTTAAGAGTATATTGAAACCGTGAGTTGCAATAAGTTTACCAATATGGTATTCTAATGATGAGCTCGCTTTCACAGCTGTATTTATTCACTGACATATCTAGATGTCTAATCTGGTGGTCTAAACTAAATCACGCACCAATGAGAAGGAAAAGGCCACAGTCCAGGAGGATTACTCTTCCCAATTTGTTTCCATGACAAGCAGGGTGAGAAAATCACCCGCCCGTTTCTCTTCATGCAAATTCAGTTTGACTGAATTTTAACACACACCAATTTGCGTGATTCTTCTACATCAAGCGTGTGTGTGAAAAAGGGCGATCACCAGCCTATAACATCACACTACTGCACTAGAGATCACTGGGATCCATTCATATGTTACCTGCATTAGAAATGTGACACTGAACTGAAATTTAGTGTGACTTCAACAAAATGAGGAGAAGGGTGAAGGTGTCAATCTATGTTTAAATGAAAAAAAGTTGCTGATGCTTTTGTGTTTTCTCTGGAACAAGACACTGAATTAAACAGTATCTAAAACAGTTCCAGTGACATCACAGGCAGATTTAAACTGCATATTTCCGGTTTGCAGACACACATCAGCAGTTTTGCTTTCCTGTCACTCTCCCATCATGGCTTTCTAAACCATAGGCAGTACAGACAGTACAGTACAGTACAGTACAGTACAGTAACCATATGGCTTTATGCAGCTCCTAAAGATATCATGTAGTGTCAGACTGTGACCACAAGGTGTCATCAATCCAAAAGAGGACAGAGGAGAGGCTGTAGCCAGGAGCTGAGCATCATCACTCTAAAAACACAGTATTGTTTTTTTTTACGAGTTGATTGTAAGTAATTGAATGTTTTTACATACTTGGAGTTAACAGACACACGTGCGTGAACAGAACTCCGGTTTCAAGTTTGCTGAGTTTTTATGTCACTACTTACTATCATTTTCTCCCAGCATCATGTTTTGAAAAATCTGATGATAATGCATGTGAACAACAGTTCATTGTAAGAATATGAAAACAAATCAGTAATTTTTTTCAGTTTCTGTTTCACCACTCGGCGTCTCAAGAGCACACAAACCACCGCAGGAGTCAAGGTGCTGCCCGTCCCACACAACAGATCATTTTTCCACTCTGCTGCTGAGTTATTTCAGTTCACCGATTGGGTGACATTCACTGTTGTTGTTTTCTTTTTGTTTTTTTTTCCCCCCACGCTACATCCAACAACTTCTCACCCTAGACTGAACATTACTGGAAAATGTCTCAGGGACTCCCGCTGTGTTGCATCCTTAAAGATCCTTGACAGCCTCACAGATTTGCATGACTGGCAGCGGCTCTATAAGTAAAAGCACTTAAAAGGTTCAACTGCATGGTGCTTATTTAATCAGTGTGGATTGAGTATGTCCCTATGCAGCAACTTGACCCCAAATGCCTCCTATACCACAGCTAATTCCGTCAATACCCATGACTCCAATAAAGGTTTGCGAATAAACTTTCATTCTGTTACAGTATATGTGCTGCACAGTGTTAAAGTGCCCTTGTCTCCTGAGCCTCAGAAGTTTATTTGCACACGTATAAAGAAGACTGTTTGGAGCATGGTTAAATGTTAACATGCTGAATCACACAGGCTTCACTGAAAACCTTTTTTGTGTGCTGGGGCCCCCGGCTCCCCACCACCAGACATTCATTTGTGGAGTTTTGACCCAGGGGAAAGAGGGGCCCTCACCTTCAAAGCTGACCAGAGAGGCTGAAAAAAACCCCTCCACCTCAGCAGGGCCCACTCTGCTCCCTCCAAGTCATAAAACAAAACAGAACAGCAAAAGTTAAATCTCTCCCCCAAGCCTGAGACCCTTAACCCTTTGTTCCCGTCTGCCTCGCCGCTGACAGACATCCATGGAAAATCGCACATGGAAAGAATCCAGATTCAAACCATTCCAGTCAGGGTTTCTTTTCAGGGGCGCACACTGAATACACTGCAAGTTATATTTCATTTAGGCAGATACCCCTCTGTCAGCTGACAGCTCCATATAAATACGCATGCATTTGTGCGTTAAATGAGTTCCAGATGAGCTGTAAAGTAAGGTCACAGTGAAACCCCTGCAGTCAAACCAGTAACGTTTTTTTCCCCCTTTGTTGGACTTGTTCTCCTTTTCTGAAAGCAACACCAGCTCATGGCCAGATACAAACTGGATATCTGTTGTTTACGATCAGGTCAGCTGAGGTGAATTTCCCCCTGTTTTATCTGAATAATGTTAAAAGCCCAGAGGAGGTTGAATTATCTATAAATCTACAGGAAAAGCAGAAATGACTTGACAGATGTCTGGAAAATAAAATGAATGAAACTTCAGCTTTCCTATCGTTGGTGTTATCTAGGTGTTTTCTCTACAGATTTTGGTAGACAGACAAATGAATTAATGACGAGCCCGAGCCAAAGCGTTATATCAGTCTGCTATTAAATGACATTATTTAACAACTCCACCAGCTCGGACCTGAATTACCTGCAGAAGCTGAGATTTCAACCCCTGCCATCGCACAGACAAGAGTCCTGATGAGCAGAGACTGGAAGCTGAAAGGATGTCATCTATTTTTCTCTTTTCATCAGAGATCTGAAGAGGAACACAAATCCTGTTTCCGTGACCCTTAACAAAAGCTTTCTCTCATTTCAGTCAACTTCATTACAGCCAATAATTTCAAACATCAAGTGATATTTATAGAAGACGACCTGACTCAAATTTGTCTCAAAGCTGTGATTCATAAACTGTGTTTTCTGGTAAAAGAGAAAAAGAAAATCACAAATCACCCACTTTACCAACAATGAGCATCCTTGTGTTGTCACTGTGTGTGAGAGTCTTGAACCCTGTGATTTCTGTCCCGTTTATTACTTTGTGTCCCTGCTGGAGGTAACGGCTCTGGTCTCCAGAGCCGACTGTGAATAATGGCGCTGTGGTCACAGGAGGGATGGGAAACCGGGGCATCTGAGGAGATTTTGCTCCTCACACCGGTCGTGTCAGCGTCATTGTGTGGTCTCGCTGGGTCGGCTGCGTCTGAGGCATTGCCCCCTGTTGTATGTTCACTGCATCACGATTTACATCTGAAGCCTCTGAGGGGATTTTCCTCCAGGGTTATTGTTAAAATTTTTTTTAAAAAAAAGCATTTTTTATTTTTATTTGGTGACCTCAAGGTGTTGATTTCACATTTTCTGCCACGTCAAAGCCTCATGGGAACAATAATTCAGCATTAAACCACTTCAGAGAATTACAGATATTTTAGTGGGCTATGTTAATTGTGTTAGTTTCCAGGAGAATTCAGTTAAATGCCTCCACTTCTAACACTGTTACCGCTCTGTGACCGGTGTGCTAAGCCCTGAAAACATTTGTGTTTAGACCCTTATAGGTGGATGTATCACTCAGCATAATAGGATCAAGTGTGATTATCCTCATTTAATTGTGAGAGGTCAAAAGCTTAGGAAGGGGCTGCGGAGAGAAAAGCACAGATTGTTCACTGCAGCATTAGGCAAAGACTTGTAATCACCATCTACACAAGTTTGAAAGGTGACTGACCATTAATTAGACAGAAGCTATTTCATCCTCATTGCAGAGACCAGACCTGATGCTCAAGTTTTCATAACGTCACATGAAAAACGTGAGCACCCACTGTGTGCAAACAACTTTTCCCTCAGAAAAAAAAGAAAGAAATTAAGGAGAGATCAGTTTAAGAGGCTCTGCCAAATTGAGACAATACTGCTGAATAAAAACACATTTCACTTAGAGAATAAATTGGTCTTGGATGGGGGATAACCAATAATCATCTTCAAATGATGCAATATTTGCAGTTTTACATGGCTTCTCTCAGCTTGGAGCATAGGTGAGATCTTATCAGTTTTGAAGGTGTTTCTTATTTTCTGCTTCTCCACAGTTTTAGAGGCACTTGGGAAAAAAAGGAGGGATGTTTTTCCAGGAATCCAGGGGAGGTCTGTTATGCTTTACTGTGCAGGAAATTGAACATTTATCCTTTTTGCCCTCTTAGGACGAAGAGCAAATGTGCTGTAAAATCTACAGCAAAAAGACATGCACACAGCAATGAAAGTATTTTCTTTAGGATAATTAAAAAAGGGGGGGGGCAAAGTAGATCAAAGAATTTTATTGTATGAAAAAATATATCCATAAAACGGAGCAATATTTACAAAACGGCTGCGCCATGCAGTGCAGAGAGCAGCACCTTCACTGTGCTCCTCAGTGTTAACAACATCAGCGTCGGTTCTCCGGATTCATCCCGTTTCAAAACCGAACTTCACAACAACACTGAGGAGCACAGTGATGCGCATTTCTCAGCATCCTGGCGGACTCGTGAAAGGCGCATTAACACAAGGAGAAGGAATAAAACAGAACTTTTGACACACAAAATACTTTTTTTTCTGTTGTTGTTGTTCACAAACAAACAATCAAGGTCCAAACAAACTAACCTTTTTTTTTTTAGTGTGAGAGGATCCTAACAGGACACGGGCTATAGTCCAATATGAAATGAAAGAGCCTACTGTAGTACATAGCTACAATGTTGAACGAATTACTTTGATCCAACCATATATAAAATAAATACACCAAATAAACCATTAATGAGGGAGAGCATATGTCTAACTGGGGTTATAATACTGAAAAAAATGTGCAGCATTGTTTTTGTTGTCGTCACAGCAGCTCTAGAAAGATGAAAATTAATCTACACGTGAATAACTAGATTCTTGGATTTCTCCTGCCTTCCTCTGTATTGATCCAGCCAGTCTCTGAGCTCTGAGATCCGATACCCCTCAGGTCCTCTGCCACCCTGGTAAACTATCTTCCCCTCCTGCAGTATATAAAGTCTGTCGAAATAAGCTCCGTAGGCGGCGTTGGAGGAGTTCTCCATGCTGTCGACGACCACCACGCTTCCGGGCACCTCCAGGTGCATCAGCTGCGCAGCGTTCAGCCTATCCTCCAGACACCGGTGCTTGGGGATCTGATAGGGCGCGTCAGTGCTCATCCAGCCGTCGGAGGGGTGCGCTTCCTCAATGTACACAACTACAGAGTCTGCTATGTCCGCGTTCTGCTGCACAACTCCCTGGAAAGCCTTGAGGCGCGCCATGAACGGTGGTCAGGTGCAACTGCCAAAGTTGAGGATGAGCGGTCTCTTGTCCTTTGCGTAATCGAGGATCCGACTGCGCCGCTGATCCTCCAGCTGGACAACTTCGGTGTTGGGCGCTCCCTGTCCGAGATGCGCTGCTTTCAGAAAGTCCAGTTTGTGTCCGTGCCACACTGCTTTGAGCGATTCCACGCTGAAGAGACGGTTTGAGTCCGATATGCAGAGAGGAGGATCGATGGCATCGCCCTCCTGCTCCTTCATCCTGAAGAAGACCTTCTTCCTAATGCAAATGAAGTCAAGCAGCCAGAACATGACTGCTGCCATCAGAAAACGAGGCAGCAGGACGAGACAGACTATTGCATTTTTAATGGCTTTAATAGTATTCATTATCATTAGAATAACAACCCGAACGGTCTTGCGCTGTGCCACGATCTTGTGGGTTTAAGTTGGGTTACTTGCAACTTCCCTTCTTTTTATAGCACCGGCAGATTTGAATGAATCACACCCCGCCTCCAAACCGGGGCCGAGGCCTCACATGGTGGGGATTACCTTCTGTCAACTCCACAGCTTTGAATCTCAGCCAAAAGCCAAGGGTGCAGGAAAGGGTGCGCCACAGCAGCGCGCGGTCTGGACGGACTCACTCACCATTTTCTTAACCATCATGTGGTTAAATTTCACATTAACATTCAATCGCCGATGTGATGTGCGAGGAGGGAAATCCTATCATCACGCGTGGTGTGGTCACAGGCTGGAGTTGGTGCTGCTGCAGTGACAGTGAGCGGCTCTGCTGCAGCGGCATTCCTGCAGCTGCCGCCTGCTTCAGACCGCACTTCACTCACACCACAGACCTGCTCTGCCCTTCACTGATAAGCAGGACACACCAGCACTGTGTGTCTTTATGTCAAAGTCAGTCCATATGAACCAGCTAACTTGACCTCACAATCTCACGAGGGTCATTTATCTCTTAAATGATGTATATTAAAACATGCCTCTGCCTCACTGTACATAATGTCACACCAGAACGGGACCTGTTGTGAAACACTGTTGATGCCACATGATAGAAATTACACATGGGAGAGAAACTGAGAAAAACTAATCTGACAATCTGTGAGAAGAATACATTTTGATAAAGAAAGTAAGCAGAAGTGGGAAAAAAAAAAATCTCAAAAAAAAAAGATGTCACAACTTTCAGGAAATTTCTGAGAAAACAGTTCTGACTTCAGAGAAACAAGTCGCTCTTTCCAGAAAATGCTAGAGTCCTAAAGTCATAGTGAAAATAAAAGTGAGAATGTGCAGATGCAGAGGTTCGAAAAAAACAAGTGCGATTGTGTTTCTCAGAATTGTGAGGTCTGAGACTTCAAATTAATCTCAGCCTTTCAACGACTTCTTCATGTGGCCATAATCCTCTTCCTCAGGTGCTCTACTGTGTCAAAAAAAAAAAAAATCCCTCAAAACACAGACGCACACACACTGAGCTTCCTGTCTGAGGGGATAATGTGCAGCAACAAGGGCTCGTGTAGCACTAAAACACATGAGGGCATGAATCACAATGAGTAACTTTTAGGGGTCCAGGGTAACAAAACATTATCTTCTGCGGTGGTCAGGAATCTCCCAGATTTATACTTGTGTGTAAAAAAAAGGACCCAGGATCATTTTAAATATGTTCTGGCTTGTGTCTTTAGCCCCATAAAACTTTACACAATGTTCAAAACAGTCTGCTAGGTGTTTGAAGAGCTGCTTTCTTTATACAAACTCTCAGAATACTTTCCTGTAAACCACTCACACACAGCCCCAGAACAAACAACAACAAGAAAGAAAGCCGGACCTGCAACTCAAGAGTCTTTGACCTGGAGCTGTCTTCGTATTTTAAACTAATGTGTGGACTTAATGAGATTTCCATAACACTCAACAGCACACAGTTCATTCTACTCAACACATATATAATGTTTGCGAGCATGACACCACGCCCGTCCTACAAGTCCCACACACAAATCAAGATAAAATAGGCCCTGGGTCCATGTCCTCCTCCAGTGCAACACACACAACTAATGTCTAATTATGACTTTTAGACCCTTATCTTACATCACTGTGGTAAAGGTTGGGTTACGTTCTTGGTCGTCATGGTTACAGTATTAATCACTTGGTTGTGGTGGTTGAAGTCCAGTGTTTTTTTATTATTATTATTACACAGAAACACTACTTCCTCCTTTTGTTGCTGAGAAACGACAGTCGAACAGACAGACATCTGCTGTACTGCATTTACTATACAAACTATTGAATGAGCGTAGTACAGGCTACCTGACTGGGCTGTTGGCCTTTTGAGAATCTACATCAGATCAGTCTTTAGTGGTTGTTCAGGGTGACAAGCCACATCACTCTCATTGTAAACTTGTTTATCGCGGCTCAGTCCCGCTGTTCTCCAAATTGATTTCTCCCAGGATACTGAAGCGTGGATGGCCCGCCACATGATGATGCCGGAAACGGGTAATAGTGTATCGATTGTTGTATTGATCAGCCACACTTTTGACACGTCTCGCAGATCTGGTGTGAAAGGTGCAAAGTTCGTTCTCAGTTAGGAGAGAAAAACACTCTTCATTTCAACACGTGTCGTCCAACAAAGTCAGGCTGACTTCAACAGCCCGATAGCACAGACCTGCCTCAGTGGCGTTCACAGCAGTACACACACTCCTTCTGTCTAGACTGTGGAACTGGACTGCAAAGTGAAAAAATTCTACTTAAAAGCTAATAAAAAAACAGAGGACACCAAAGGAAGTGTAAAGAGAGGGTGTAAAGATTTAATTTTTACATTAACACTAAAATAAAAGAAAGAAACTGAACCACTTTGGCGTCAAGACAACGCTTTTAATTACAATAAAGTCAAACCCAGTCTAAACTTCTAAGATAAAAATTAGAGTCATTACTTCCATTTCTGCTGCCTCTGTGACAATATTACAGATTTATTTTCTGTTATCTAAACCGTAAAAGTTTTTTTAATGTGGTTTTTAGTATCATAACAATAGGGATAAAACAGCTACAGGTAACCTGAAGTACACAGATTAGATTATAATGGTGATACATATGGAGCCCATCCAAACTAATTAAGATTAATGTTATTGAAACTGAAAAATTTATATGTTAACAAGTCGATGTCTGGTCTTGTGTATTGGAGATTGTTCTGTTCAGCATCTGTCTTTGTGGGGAGTCAACATCTGGTCACACATTTTAGACGTTACTGGCCAAACGCCATTCACTGGTCTGGTGTGCTTATTCAACAAATGGTTTCCAGTGAGCATACAGTATATTGGTTAAGCCCTAATCTCCTGTTACAGTAAATCCATGTCAGATTTGACTGCAGCACGGCCGTAAACAAGACACGCAGAGGAGGTGTCATTTGTCTAAAGCCCACAGTCGTCATGATGAGTCAGAAAACAGATGATGAGGAGACCAACAGAAAGTTTATATTTGTCTCGCCTCATCTGCCAACACATGGATTCACAAAGGAACCAAAATGCTAAACTAAACCAATATATTTCCCATGACATCATATACACGGGTAATAAAACACAAACAACTTACTGAGATTTTGGTCCAACATCATCTTTTTTTTTTTTTTTTTTTTTTTTTTTTTTCTTTTT
>OMNW01001489.1:3050-20577 GCA_900303245.1 Selene dorsalis | reverse complement strand
CGGGTTCCGGAACCGGGACCGGGACCGGAACCCGAACCGGGATTGGAATCGGGACCGGAACCCGAACCGGGACCAGAACCGGGACCCGAACCGGAACCGGAACCGGAACCGGCATCGGATTCGGAACGCGAACCGGGACCGGAACCCGAACCGGGACCGGAACCCGAACCGGGATCGGGATCGGGACCGGGACCGGGACCAGGACCGGGACCGGGACCCGAACCGGGACCGGGACCAGGACCGGGACCAGAACCGGGATCGGGACCGGGACCAGGACCGGGACCAGAACCGGGACCGGGATCGGGATCGGGACCGGGACCAGGACCGGGACCGGGACCGGGACCAGGACCGGGACCGGGATCGGGACCGGGACCAGAACAGGGACAGGGAACAGATATGTCATTTGCTGATTCCGGTCCTACTCCCGGTTCCGACCTCATTGTATTGAAAACTTAGTATAAAGTATGATCTTACTTCCAATTAGAGGCTGGCAGGTGAAAACAGATATGGAGTCTATTTATAAAATTCAAACATAGTGCCTCTGTTTTGGCCTTTGTACTGAACATTTCCAAATTTTAACAGCAACCACAATATGGAAAAACAATGACGGGGAAAAAAGAGACAGACAGAGAGGTCTGGGATTATGTGTTAGAGTGAATTTTTCCTGGTTTAGTTTGTTCTCTGAGCAACTAGCATTTCAGGCCGTTAGCGCGCTTGACGTTGGAGTTCAGGGAAAAACCAGGACATCCTTACCTCCATGATGAATGGCTGAAGAAAACGCGGTAGCAGCTCCTCCCTGTGGCCTGTTAAGTCAGCAGGACCGCACCCGACCAATCCCTCCCTCTTGCTGGCAGCAAAGCGTCCTCGGCTAAAGGAAACACCGCGGAAGCTCCTCCCGTCCCGGCAGGTGAAGAAACCGCCGACGTCTCCTCCTCTCGGCCATGACAGGATGACGGTGCAGTTAGCCTAGCCCCGGCTCGTTAGCTTAGCCGAACTTGCATCAAAAAAAAAAAAAAGAAGAAACACTTCGCCGGCAGTTAACAGTCCCAACTCACACGTCTACAGCCCGTTGTGTGGCAGTAGTTCCTACTCCATTACGTACGCAAACACACAACAAACACAACACAAACTTGTACTCTCTGCTCTACGCCATTTTCTCCCGCCTCCTTCTTCCCCACTCTCTCTGTCGTCAGCCTCACTTCTCGCGAGATCATGTGAGGTCGACTGGAATTCTCGAAAGTAAACACAAATTATTATCTATCTTTTTTTATGAACCGAATAAACCACAAAATACCCCAGAAACGTGCATTTTAACTCCTTCTAACTTTGACAAAAGTATTTATATTTTTAACCAGAAAATGTGCATTTTAGTTAAATGTGCATTTTTAACCATTACAAAGTGTATATATATATATACACACACACATATAATGATTTAATGATCTGGTTATTACACTTGTAAATTTAAAGTAAGTATTGTAAGAATACAACATCAGCACTGAGTTCTCTCAGTGGTGTATTGTTTAGCCTTAATAACATGAATAAATACCAAAACTCTTATTAGAATTAGAAATCTGTTTTATGTTCCTTATGTATTTATCTTTTGTTTGTTTGTTTTGCACCTTCAACAAACACGCACAAATCTGAATACTAAGCAAATAGCCACAAGTCAAATAGCCACGAGTCACCTTTTTGTCTGCAGACAAATAAGTCTGAAATATCACCGTGGACACACAGCAGGTGTTGGATCCCTGCTAGCCCCTGAGAAGAAAACGGCTAATTTAGGCATATAGAGACCCCAGGGCACTGAGTGGCACTTCAAATGGCAACTACAGCTAACGAGGTTGAACAACATAACAGGAGTTCGTCCTTAATGGAGCCCGAGCCGAAGCAGTGATTTTTCAATATTTTTTGCTTTCAGCCACAGCAACAGCAGAACACGTCTGAAAAAGCAGCACAAAGAGTTCAAGCTTTAATGCTGTGTATTTTCATGGCTTAAATGGGTCACACACAGAGACTTCAACAGCCATTACAAGACCTATAGCACATGGTTACCCCAGACA
Organism: Selene dorsalis; assembly: GCA_900303245.1. Taxonomy (NCBI): domain Eukaryota; kingdom Metazoa; phylum Chordata; class Actinopteri; order Carangiformes; family Carangidae; genus Selene; species Selene dorsalis. The sequence continues at coordinate 18,514 of OMNW01001489.1, read as the reverse complement.
ATGTTCAGCCGCTGACAACTTTACAACAATAATTAGTCCAGATGAAAAAGGTCAAATCTTGCGGAGGCTTCCATTTTGTTTTCTGATGTTTTACCATTGAAAGATATGTAGTAATTATGCGATATCGTGTGCACACCATGGAGACAGCAGCTTTTAACAATGCATCCACATGCATGTACTATTTGCTGACTGAGCATGATGTTGCTTTTCGTGCAGTTCCCTGTTGGACTGTCTCTGCTCCCGGGTTGGGAAAAACTCAACTAGCTGTCTAACTATGTTAGCACTATCATGCCTCTTAGTGGTTACAAGGCTGCTGCTGCTGCTGCTGCTGCAGGCCACATTGTAAATAATTCAAAGACTAGGTAAATTCCAAAAAGCACCTAACACATAAATGCAAGGGGGAGTGGTGTGAGGCAATATGTACAAGAGAATAAGCATCCATTAGGTATACAAATACAAACCAATTCCCTTTACACCGAGGCAATACCAGCTGCACGGCTAAAGGAACATCACAGCGGCTCCACAGAAGTGTTCTTAACATACATCAGAAGAAAACAGGTAGAGGCGCAAGCCAGCACAAGCCATTATGTGGCTACTGGCTAGTGTAGATGGCTGTATTGATTAAAACTGAAGTGTATCTGTTCCGGTAGAGGGACAACTGAAGGACAGGGCTGAAATGCATCCCTGTGTAGACAGGAACAGACCGTCCGAAGAACATCTTTTATCCATTGCATCCAGAGCGGCGAGATGTTTCACAAAAAAATATGAAGCCTTCTATACTGTGTTTTATTTTATTGCTATTCACCAACAGTCATTTTGTCTTTCTGACAGCACTGTAACAGATGGCAGGAACCCACTGTTGACTGCAGACACACTCACAAACCAAAAAAAAAACTGAAACAACAATAAGAACTGCTGCACATTTTTATCAACAAGAGTTCTCACAAAACCTGAGAGGTCTTTTTTTTGTTGTTTTTTGTAACTCACATTGGTTTGTGAGATAAAATAAAGAAAGATCTTCATATAACCACGTAGGTTAAGTGGTTCAATGAGTTAATAAATCTCTGTCAGCAACAGCTGTTAAAGAGTTAACAGTAATTTGCAAGTTGTGGAAACTAAACTGTCTGTCCCTGTTGCCTTCTCCCATGATGCACATAATTTAAGGAAAGTAAATCCACGAGTGCTTTCTGATCACAGTCCGAATCACATGGGTTTTCACATGTAATAATCAACCTATTTGACCAACATGGATCCGAACCCATACATGCTCCAGGTTGCCTGGCTGTTGACTGTAAGCACAGAGCACTAACAGTGCACAGATCTGAGGGTCTGACTTTAAATCAGAGGTTACACTTCTTAATGAGGAGTACAAGGCTGTGTTACAGAGAGCTGCAACACCTCGAACCCAGAATTCACTGTGACACAGTGTGGTTAAAAGGTTCAGCCAGGCATGGGTAGTCAGGGAGCTAAGTGCCGCAATACTCTAACTACATCTGAGACCTTTATCTCATTATCTCCCTTTATGTCGTCCCTGTTGAGGATCAGATGCACCACCACAATACATCTAAGTTTGTATGCGTGGAGTCCTTAATGAATAACCATACTACAAGGTAAAGTCTACATTTCGATCAATAACACGATTATAGGTGATGTGTCAGTCAACTAGTAATTCCAAGCTTTCAGTCATTTCTAGCAAATGCAATCAATGCAACCTAAAACAAGACACAAGCATTTGCATCCTGCAGTCTGATGAGGAAATCCTCCAATATATGACAGACTGAGAGGGACAGGACGTTGGACAGATAGTAATTCTGGGCCGCTGACTTTTCATCACCACTTTTCTCATACAGTGAGTGACGATGACAGTGAGTGACAATAACAGACAACTTGCCTGTCATTCTCATTTAATATTTATCCACTATGTCTCAAGAAATGTTTGCTTTTCTTGTTTGTAATGTCATGTGAAAACACAGTGTAGCATTAGAGTAGTGATAGCATCCTGTATTCACATGCTGTTTTACTTTTGCCTCTCAACTGAAACAATAAAGGTTGATGTGTGTTGTCTTCACCAAGTGTTTAAATAAGTCACTAATTCTGTTGTTTGAGTGTCTAGAGACAAATAAACGTTTATGATTCTTATTCCAGATCGTTTCATTCAAAAGGTTCTTTGTTTATCTGTCAAATTTAATTCTCTAACTGTTGTAGAAACGACTGCACAACTGACACAGCAGCGCCTAAAGTGAACAGTGGAGAACACATGCAGTGGATGAATGCTTCTTCTTTTGAGGAAACTTCCTTTCAGATTCTTAATATTTGAAATCGCTCGCCCACATGATGGGCTCTCCTCTCCTCTTACCCACCTCCGTCCCTCCTACCGGCACAAGTGGCAAAGAGGGAGGGGAGAAGGCAAGTCAACTCAGATCTTCACCAATCAATTGAGCTCCTCTCCTCACCTTTAAAAGCACCAGGGCAGTTTTGTCATTTTATATTTGGACATGAATGAAGGAGACAGCGACGCCAGACGCCCGAACTTCTCCCAGGAGGGAACTGATGTTTTGGTCCAGGAGGTCAAAGCTCACAGTGGCTGAATATATGGTAACACGCACAGACCTCCACAGGCTGATGAAGCAAAAGTAGCCTGGGAGGAGGTTACATTGTTAATCAGGTTTGTTCTGATACACTGATACACTAAGCATCAACGACTTTGGTGGGATTGAGTTTGGGATTAAGAGCAAGGCAAACATATTTTTCCATAAATAACGACACTCACATTTAGTAATCTATATTTAAACCCTGTGTAACAAAGATGAGTAGTGTGCACAGATGACAACGTCAACAGATACCATGAAACCAGGGGATGAAATCAGAAGCACCTGTGCGTAAAGGACGCAGATGCCAACATTACACTATCTGATGCCGAGGCTGCTTGTGATGTGAGCTCGTTAAGTTTGCATCACAGTTTCAGCTGTGTTCATTCAGTCAGGGTGAGTTTCCATTACACGTGCCAACGGCCTTTGATCTGTCATCAGATGTGAGGGGACAATCGATATAGATATAAATTGTGCTGATTCAGATAGTTGCATTGAAAAGTGGTTGTTGTGTTTATTTATTGCCTTGAAATGACAAAAATTAGCACTGCGTGGGGTTCTTTATCCTGCGCCTCGCCTGCAACCCGCCTGCACCTGGTATGAAATTAGAGCCCTGTGTGTTTCCTCCAAGCACAGTTCAGAAACTTCAGCTCTCCCTGTACTGTGCAATGTACCGCAGTGTGACAAGAGACACTGATGCATCTCACTGGCTTTGTAACACAATGGAACAAAATATACACAGGATCATTCAGATAAACTCAGGGTGTCTGTAGATCTGGAAAACTTAACTTTTTAAGTGTTGCATATGTATAACACAAGATACATACACCTGTTTTACCCTTTGGAGCAGATTCTGCCTTTAAGTCATAAAGTCAAGATATAAATATCTGCTGTTTGGATTCTCACAACACCACACGCACACACACACACTTTTACACCTAGCAGAGGTAAAACTCTACTGAAAGCAGTACATCTCATCTCAGGATATCACCCCACTGGAATTAAGACGGTATGGTGTTTTTAATTTAAAAGTCTGCTTTCATCGTGGTGCTACAGGGTACGTGATAAATATGCACTCCTGGTTCAATCCCGCAAAGATTCTTGTACCTAGTCTGTGCAGCATTGAGCTTTAATGTGACCTACAGGCAAACAGACAGTGCAAGACACAATGGTATGTCATGTCGGAGTAAAGGGCTGAAGATGGAGTGTGGGCAAAAGCTATGGGGCCCTTCTCCTTTGCCATACTAATGGGCTGCTTTTGAAGCACGGAGAGCTGTGTTCGCCTCTCACCATGGCAACTGATGATAGGATTTTTTTTTTTTTTTTTTTTTTTAACTCTTTTCAATGTCTGTATTTTCCACTTTTCCATTTTCTTCACCAAACATGAGTGCATAATATTTCACGTCATTATCACTCTGTGGTTTAGATAAGTGAATGCAAATGAGTAAACAATAGACTCGACAAAGTTCATGTCCCTGTTTCACAGGATGAAAAAGTTGATTAATGCACATGTTGTGTGATTGGCTTTTATTCATTGAACCTTGAGCTCAGAATACAACCTAAGCGTATTTTTACACTGACTCCAAATGGAACAGCGTGTTCACATACTCAATCTAATTTTAAGTCCAAACCTTATACATATGTGAAAGTTAAAAAAAAAAAATCATGGCTGTGCTGTGAAGAGCTAAAGATACTGAATACAGGCTATACTGCATCTTTTTTTATTGTTATTATTATTATTATTTTACACTGCCCAACACACTCAGTGAGGGATATTCAAACATGTCAGACCTGCTTACTATTACAATGCTACAGCCTTCTGTATGATGAAACCACGAGACAGATTCATACATAAAAGATAAAGATATAGGCCATAAAATCCTCTTATTTCCTACAGGAATGATTTCATTCCAGCACAAACAAAGGGATTTAGTTGGTATCACCCAAATTCTACAATATGTGATTCATAACAATGCTCATGGGATCATAAATTAGTCCTACTTGGAGGATTTGTCGATAAGCTGTTAGTTTAAGACATAGAGTATTGCCTTGGTCATATCACACTGGGGTTTAGATTTATTGTCCTGTTTGTAGGTTTAAAACATGAGAAGCACAAGTCCTGAGTATGTATTAATAAAAAATATCTAGAGTCACTCTAAAGTTTTCCTATATCAAACCAAACCAAACTGTGCTGAAATTCTTTTAACATAATGTTAAAATGCTCCACTGTGTGCATATTATTCAGATAATTACCTGTGACTTTAATGGAAAATGCTAAATTTAACAACATATCATCACTGCGTTAATTATTAACAATGACTGGCTGTTGCAGTAAAGCTGTATACTTGTGTCTTATAGCTACTTTCCTGATATTTGTCATAATGTGTGCGTCAGTATTAACTTTTCTGAAGCATGTTTGGCAGCGTCTTACAACATCAGCCTGATAATAAAAAAAAAAAAGAAAGAAAATCTGAAAAGAAAAAAAAAACTTTCTTGGAAAATATACATTTCATCAGAGTTTCATCAGAACGGCTATCCCCAACCCCCCAAAAAATATTTTATTGTGCAAGACAGATTGCAGTATTGTACTTGTAAATCAAAGGAGATATTTCATGTATCCGACAGTTTTACATTTTCTGTCCTTTCACTTAAACCTGGAAGAAACATGGCCCCAAGTCAAATCCAAACAACACTCCATTGAATGAAAACTGACCTCGTCCCTGAGGCAACCGTCAAGCCTAACCTGAAATATGAGATTACAAAAAGAAAGAAAGAAAGAAAAAAGACATTTTTGTCAGACTTGCATCAGTTTTGAGAGGAACATCACAGTAATCCTTTTCTCCCAATGCAACTGATGGATGGTTCTGTCTTTGTAAATAATGGACACATTATTAGGAAAACATATTTCCATCTTTTCAAAGCTGCTGCACTGATGCTTGTCTTCATGAGGTCTGCTAGTTCAAGCTGTAAGACCACAGCGTAATGACTCTTCTGCTTCACCTCCCTATTCCTCTGCAACAGTTCATTGTTCAAAGATACACAGAGAGTCTTAGAACAGTGTGTTCCTCGGAAATAAAAGATGTCAAATCAGACCTGGATTGTTGGATTTCAGAGTTTTACATTCCTTCTGCTTTCATGCAAATACCTGTAAATGACGTTTCTCTGTTTACACTTAACCTACATCTCTATATTTACATGCACATTTTGTTTGACATGGTGTAACTGCTACTAATGAGTGAAACTAATGAGTTGTGTGTTAATTACCATGCTCATGACAGGAGTGGTGGTTGTATGTATCATGGGTTAATGAGCATGGCATCAAGTGGAGTGTGTTGTGGACGAGCATGTGGTGCTGATTAGAAATCAAGTGTTACTAATACACAATAACAAAATACCTTCTTCATTCATGCATTTTTACAACGACAACAACAAAGAAGTGGAGTCATGACCACGGTTTCTTCCTTTCTGATTGTTTTAGTTACAGAGTTAATACTTGAACTTTGACCTAACTTCATGTCCAGTAACATTACAGCTGACGTGGAGCTTAGACTACCTGAGAGTCTGGTTAAGGCAGTTCCTGCTGCAGCTACAGAGAGAGCAAAGACATCCTATATAACAGATCTGTATAATACACATACATTAACAGCGTGTGTCTGTGATCCAGAACATGTTCACAGCCTTAAAATGCCGAAGCGCACAATGAGGAACTGATTGTGGCCAAACATAAACACAAAGATAACAGAGCATGAAGATAGCCGAGCAGAGGCTGGAAGAAAGAAAAAGAAGCAAGATCAGCCTAATAATCCTCATTATTTTCTTGTTCAGTCGGAGGTGAGAAAGCAGGAGTTGCTGGCGTAGAGAAGAGGGACAAAAGACAGAGTCTAAAGATGCGAGGGAGTGGCAGGAGACCTGGATTTACTGCTGCGTTACATTCATTACTGATGAAGGCTGTTGTGCACGGCTGATGTGCAGCTGTGCTCATCAAACACCTTCAAGAAAACCTGACGCTGGGTTTCTCCATAATGCTTGTATTTATGTGACTACATGTGCATATGAATGTGGGGTTACAAATTTCAGGGTCAAGACTGAACAGAGCAAAAAGAAGAAAGGAGAAGCACACAAACGGAGAGGCAGATAGCTGCACGCTGACTTGATTTTCTTGCTCTTGTTTTCCACGTAGCTTCAAGCCTCTCTTTACTGCGTGTGCAACACCCACTTCTCCACAAAATATTTACCAGATCATTTTGCCAGATTGGGGAATCCAACCTTTAACAAAGGCACAGGCATGCAGGCTGTTTGCCTCTGACACTTTTCCAATAACAGCAGATAGATTAATACACTGATTGCATCATGTTATCTTGGATTGTTATTCACCATCATGTTATTTTGTGAGCCTGTGCTCCCATCACTACACTTCATCACACTTAGCATAAGGTCTAGCGAATAAATACTCCTCCATATTGATTTAAAGACACACTTGAATCATCTGATCGTCCTGTTAGTGTTTTCACAAATTAAGCTCCTATTATTACTGCTGCGTATGTATTCATCACAGCCTGTCCCAAAATAACTCGGGCCTAATTATTGTGCCACCGGTGACGGATGTTCACAGAGAAGACATCCTTTTCTACAAGCGATAATCCTGTTGTAGTGGCCCAACTACAATATTTGAACAAAGCACAGAGACAATAAATTTAAGGTTTCACATGATGGTGACGGCTTTGAAAGAGATCTTTTTCTCTTTCTTGATGACTGGCACTCTGATCTGCAGATGGAAATATAATTGTACATATAATTAAAGTAACAGACGATTATGTCTAATTGTGTGAATGGAGGTTGTGCAATCTTTTTCTGCATCTAACATGAAGCAGTGGATCAAACATTATATGTTACTGTAAGAAGGCCCCCCAGCACCAAACTTTAGATAGTTAAAACTAGCAACAAAAAGAGCAAGAGACCAAACACAACAGCAAACATGATGACAAATGCATGAGAAAGTGCTGAATGTGTAAAAAAAAAAAAAAAAAAAAAAAAAAGCAGGTGATTTCTGCTGCCTGGAAGTATAGCCAAAGAAATCAGTAATTGTGGATATAAATATTACAAACCACTACAACAACAAAGCCGTCGTCATGATGACATGCATGTGTGTGAGCTGGGATCTATACAAAATGCAGTCTCTGGTATGGTTTTCCGCAAATACAGAAATAAAGTCTTCACCTACAGCGCGCTACGCTGAACCATGTAAATGTAAATTATGACTGTAATGTCAGTTGGTGACATATATTGTCTGCCGCCTTACAGCCATTTGCCAGTGAAGTGAAACAGAAAGAAGCTGATATCTAACTACAAGAAGGAACATGCCTTTGAACCCAAATGTAAGGCTTACTAGAGAGAAAGTCATCAGATATGGCACAAGCCTAAAAAATTCCGCCGATAACCTTCACACTGCAATACCCCTGAATAAATGTCAAATACTATCTGCTGTTTGCTCAGTGGAACCATTGCATCCAATCTGCTCAAATGGAAGTGAAGAGCTGAGAGAAATAAATCCTGAAATCACACTGTGTGAAGTTACTAAAAAACAGACAAAGACAAAACACTGGTAGATTTTTTCATGTTCAGCGGCTCCTGTAATTGATTCAGACATATTTTGCTCATTTGCAAAAAAAGTATATTTTGTTCCTCCAATTTCTGCCGTGTTATTATACATATGCACAGATGACCAGCACAGCACGGCTTGCCAAAGGACACACACACACATCGATGTCAGGTCTATGAATACCCCACTAAGCCAAGCTGCGATTGGTCCTTGTGAACAATCTAAGGTAAAAATCTGTGTCTGGCGTTATCGAGGCCACTGTGTTGAAGGAGATGTACGTGGGATGAGAGATCAAACCATGAAGGTCTGGCCTTTGGCTAGAAGGCTCCCGCGACTGTCTTCATTGATGCAGCCATTTCACACTGAGGTGAAGCCGATCCTGACGGTTTTACATGAGGGTGCTGACATTTTCTTCCTTTTTTTTTTTTAAATTTTGTCCCCTGTATTTTGATGATTATTCAGAGATTCAGACAGATCATTAGACATGCAAGAGTTGCTGCTGAGTTTATGTTCTCCCTCTAAAAGAAGTATGAATAATACAGTTTAATTAAAGCTTGCTCTGTGTTTTTTTTTTTCCATCTGTTTTGTATTTACTGTACTTTTTTTTTTTTAAACATTCAGTTCAGTCCCTCAGGACATTTTTGCTCCAATGTCAAATCACTGTAATTATTTTTCTGAAATAAAAATGATGAAGAGAAATTAACCTTTGGTACCTCTCTTCCCACATCTTACTCTACAGGCTTTTCAAAGTTCAATGTAAAAGACATGCAAATTATTTGGTTTGAAACCACAGAGAACCGGAGTTACACATCTTTGTTCCTCACCAAGATACTTTAGTTTCTCTATTAAAACGTTTTCTTTATCTATTATAAAGCTCCGCTTAGTGAATGGCATTCAGAAAACCACTGATCAATCATTATCTTTAACTGAAACACAATTTAATATAGCACATGTACGGGACAGTGGACTAGGCCTTTTAAAAAAAATAAACACAAAGACTGCAGGTTTCATTTATACCACTGGTGCTTTCATCCTTCAAAGGCAGGACTTCATCACAAAGTAGAAAATCTCCACTGGGGGTATTGTTAGTTATGATCTCTGACGGGAATCGAACCCATGATTTAAAAATGAGGAGTCACACATTGTACAGACATCTCACTCTCTCTGACCACTGACATGAAGGAGGTGTTGACCTGTCTGAGCGAGTGTGGAGAGTCAGAGGAGTCCCTGATCAACACGTTCAGCTGGATAGCTCAGTGGGTAATGGCACTGGCTTTGGACTGGGAGACTGGGGGTTTGAATCCCAATCATAGTTAATATTTGCCTGGGTCAACAAGATTTGCAGAGGAAGAGCTTGCTTTCTTATAATGAACAGATGTGAAAAGTATTTGAGCCCTGATTCTTAGTGGATTTAGGCTTGGCCACATGCGTGGGTCTTGCACCGGCCCCAGCCTCCCTCAGACAGCACTGATGCCATGTGGGGCCTTGGGCTCAGCCACGTGCGTGGGCCTTGCACCGGCCCCAGCCTCCCTCAAACAGCACTGATGCCATGTGAATAAACTGATAATAATACTGGACCATTCATACAAGATTGTCCTGTATTGAAAAATAAAATGTACTGTCACTTCATGAATCAACACAGGACGGTCACCCTACTCCTTACGCTACATTTTCACATGCCTGGTACCACATTAGAAAAAAAAACTTTCTTGAGACATAGTGAAAAAGTGTTAAAAGTGTAAGTATAAAAGTATTAAACCAGAATGACAGGCAAGCTGTCTGTTACTGTCACTCACCATCATCGTCATAAAAACATAGTCTATGAAATAAGTGGTGATGAGAATTCAGCAGGCAGGGGCCCACTTCAATATTTTCTCATGGGGCCCTGTGTACATGGTAAGGTGTAAAACTGACTATATACAACAGTTCAATATCCTGACAGCAGATCTTCTCCTTCACTCTGACACGACCAAGGTTGCACCATCATTATACAACTTTCACCATCTCTTACGTTTACAAACAGAACGAGTCCTCAAGTGTTGCTCAAGTGGCTTCAAGTGATGTGGCTTGAGTCAGTGTGTGTGTGTGTGTGTGTGTGTGTGTGTGTATTTGGGCTCAGAACAACTTTGGAAAAATACACAGTGTGGCTGTGTAGGTAAAAGACCTCCATCCACCAAGACCTCCTACAGGCTGGAGGCTCAAGGCCACATCAACCACTGTTAGCGTTAGCATTAGCATTATTAGAACATCCCCAAGCCCCAGATCAATCCGTTGGTGTTTGAGTTGCATTTTGGGTAATTTAGGCGCCAGGGCTAGACATGCATGCATCGCCAGACTACTTCAAGTAAATGCGCATTTTATTTCCCATCTTTCTTGCCGTACATTTGAAGAAGAAAATACTAAAAAAAAATGTCACTCTTCAAATCACCAGCAGTCAAAATGTTACAAAGCACATTCGATCACCTACTTGTGCTGCATATTTTTTGTAAAAGGTTTCTGACTTCAGTATATGTCAGGAAAAAAAAAAGAAAATTGGTCAATTACACATGAAGTTAATCGTTTCTTAAAAAAAAAAAAAAAGCTCCCTGCCGACATAAAAACTTTCCTCTTAACCTTACAGTCAAAAATCAACTTTTCCAAAATGACTTTTTCTCAATTTCTCTCCCTGTTTGCTTTTAAAGTGTCATTTTGCCATTTTCAAAAGAGGCTGGGCTTTTCTTGTGTCTCCTGCCATCATGATAGTGCACTTGTGGATTCTTCAATCTTCAAACAGAAAAAAAAAAAAAAAAAAGCTTGCAGTTATCTACTATTTTGTCATTTCCAAGAATGGATCTCTTCTCCAACTCTCTCAGTTCTAATGATCTTTTCCACCATGATGACTACCTCATTTCCGTCTCTTATTTAGCATCAAGATATGTAGGAAGCCATTGTCTCTGCTCTCATCTTTCAAACCGGTGCATCTCTTGTTCTTCTTTGCTTCTTATCTTTGACTATTTTTCTTTTTCTTTTGACATTTCTCAGCTTTTCATCGTCTCCTTTTGTTTTGTTGCCGCTCTTCTTTTCCGACTTTACTCTGCTCCTGTCTCATTTTGAATAACCTTTGAGCTGTACAGTTGTGCAGTTGCCCTCTCTCACTGTGTTCTGTGTGCAGTTTGCCTCAGCTTTGGCCCGACCGTGTCCTTGTGCGTGTATGACTCACTCCACCATCCTTTGCCAGTTGCTCTGACTGAGACCTAAAACTCATATTACTTCCCAACCAATTCCTTCCACAGCAATGGTTTGTTTTGAAAGTGCTCCACAAGATGCAGCCCGCATTATTATTTTTAACCTATAACTCAGTCTCTCTGTTTTAAAAGCTGCATTAGGAGATTTCTTTTATTGCTTAGGGGGTAAGAGAAGGAAGACTTCAAAACAAACATCCTGGCTTTTAAATATAAAATCACAAAATACAGTAATAAAAAAATATAACCTGAACTGATCCAACACAAAACAATAAGTCCACAAATAGTGCTCCAAATTCAATACAACTGTACAAGCCCATCAGTGGAGCACCCCAGCCCTGTCCACCAGCCTCCTTCAGTGCTTTTGTTCACCTAGTGTTCAATGAAACTTCACAACACACACAGCAGGAACACAGCAACCTGAGCACCTGAGTCCTTTTGTGACACTTGTTAAATGAAAGTCCAGTTTCCACAATTTTTGTCCCAATATTTTTTTTTTACAAAAGCCCCTTTCCCACTGGCCAAAAAAACCTGTTTAAACCCACTAACAATTGGCTTCTGACCACAGTGGGAAAGGGCCACGGCTGCAATCAAGGCAGGCGTCAGTCGTGACTCGGACAAGACGCTTTGCTCACGTTCAATCAGCATGACACAGCAATGGTAAAGACAGCGAGATAGGAGAGCTTCTCATGATCAGTGGAGAAGAGGAAAAAAAACTCACCAGCTTCCATGATGCTTTCCATCGTTTACTTTGCTGTTTCCTGTCGCACTGACGTTAACATCAACGTGATGACATCTCTAGAGGTGCAGCGCTGGGGGTGAACGGCAACGCAGGTCGCCAGCTGGATTTTAGTGGGAAAGCTGAATAATAGCTGGACCAGGCAGGACAGGACCACTGAAATTAGACGAGTTATATATTGTAAAAAAAAAACCCTCAAGGTTATAGAAGATCCACTTTGAAGTTCAGAGCGAGCTGCTCCATCTTAACAGCAGATCTTTTCAGTGTGTTCTTTACTGCTATTTAAACATTTAACATTTAGTTTAAGTAGTAAAATCAACACTCTTCCCCTTGTGTACACTCACCATGTCATACACAGGTCAAAACCAACCCGGCATGATGACCTTGGCTCTAATTATTGCTGAAGGGAGAGAGAGGCAAAAAAAAGTAGCACTGACTTCCTGCCCTCACAATCACTGACGTCAGCCCCTATGTGCACTAGGCTCAGAAGAGCTCCACTCTTACTCCTCTTTGGAGGTGAAGAAACTTTGGTGGTTGTGCGGGTGAAGGTAAACTTTGAGGAGAAAACCTCTCCCTTTTCTTGCTGAGAAGAGTGCAGGCAGAGCTCAGCCTCTGTCCTTAAAACTGTGCCAGACATGATCAAACCTCTTCAGGAGTTGCTCACTGAGTTCATAGAGGTGAAGAAACATTGCACATGTGACATTGTGAAATTGTTGAGGTGATGGTCCTGGGCATCGGTAACTGCATGTCTTGTGGACCCCGGGGTCATCCTGTGCTGCCCCCTCCTGTGGTTGTCATATGGTGTCATGAGCCGTGTTATCTTCCACTTCTCTGACAAAAAAAAACCTCTCTACTTTGGTTTGTAGGATTTCCTCTTGATCTGAATCTGAAGATCATCCAGCGTGCCCTCCATTGTGTTCTTCCCCATCATAATCATCTGAGGATATCGCCTCCGCTTCCAGATCATTGTTCTCTTCTTCCTCCTGCGACCTGTTGGGCACAGAAACACTTTTTTTTTTTGTTAATATTTTAAATGCTTTAAGCACTTATTTGCTGTTGCTGCAAAGCCAACATTTGCAATAATAGCTGTATATTTTCTAGTCTGGGTGAAGTGCTTTCATCCCCATCCTCACCAACAGTGGTTTCCAGCAGTGGAAAGCTGCACCAGCACTAACTCTGGTTTTGCCTCCAATCCAATCACCACTTTTCTTTGCAGCCAAAGTCTTGCCCTGAGGCTGCAGTGTTACTTCTTCATCTTCAAAACAAGCTACAGTAATTATAACTTATCCATCACTTCTTGAGGTGCGCAGTGGTTTTATAACACAGGATAGTCCCTGACTGTTATTTCTTCAGATTCTGTTGATCATTTTTGGTTATTTTCAAAGTGCACAAACTCAAAACATTCAAACTTATAATACTGATTTATTTTGTATACAAATATACAACATATCACTTTCCACAGCAAATGGCAGGAAGTTACATGTTGTTGTGTCTTTGTTACATGTTGCTATATTCGGAAGCTTGCTTGGGTGCTCAGAATAAATTTACAATGAAAAGCGCTGGTAGGTCAATGAAATTTACAGAAGGACAATGTTGGGGTTAAGGTTGTATGGAAAACCGAGCCTTGAGCCTTGTAAACAAGAGATAAGCAGACTAACATGACAACTTGTGGACAATATTTCCAGACATCACCCTACATTTGCTCAACTCAGCTGTGCTGTCTGGGTTGGTTTAAGATAAGGTAACAGCCCTGAGCAGGACGTCTTTGTCTCCAACTCATGCCAAGGAAGAACATAATGTAATTTTAGTTTTTGTGGGTTGGTTTTCCTCCTCGTCACGACTTTTTAAACCGTCCATTCATTCATTTTCTGAACAGCTTTTCCTGTCCAAGGTCATCGGGGGTTGAAGCCTATCCCAGCATACAATCGGTGAGAAACAGGTTATACAATGGACAGGGTCAATAGTCTATCACAGTGCCAATGCAAACATAGAGACAAACACTTTCACAGTCACACCTGCAGACAATTCAGGTTTCCAGTTCAGCTAACCTGTGTGTGTGTTGCTGGATTGTAAGGAGGAAACCCATGCAGACAGGAAACGACAATGTGTAAACTTTAAAGACAAGCCTCAGCCAGGTTTGAAAACAGGATCCGAGCCACATTATTGCCAGTTCTGTTGGCTTAAGTGATCTTCTGATTGGTTGCATTTGTGATTTATATTTGTGGTGTAAACAATGGATTCGGTGTTATTTAACTCACTGAATGATTCACCAGCCTCTGCACTGATGTTATACTTTATATCCAATCAAAAAAATGATTCCGCTTTTTTTTTTTTTTAATTGCAATAGATGGAGTCCATCAGTTTGCCCATAGGCCAGTGAAGCACGTTAATGAGGCTAATGACTTCAGCAGGATACAACTGTGTTAACCATTCTGTGGATCTTTCCCTTCTTCTTCTTCTTCTTCTTTTTGAGAGCCTCCAATAAACCAGCCAGGGTAGCACTTGACAGAAAGAAATTGGCATAGCCTCAAGATCAGCTTTAAAAGTGTGTCTGTTTAAAATAAAGATCAAAGCAACATGATGAGTAAAGTGGCTGTGAAGCATGGCTTTTAAGGAAATAATGCCTTTCTTCAGCTTTTTGTATTCACCACCCAACTGATATACAACTATTTTTCAGAACTGGGCTGAGGGTCTGCTTTTTTCTTTGTTTAGCTTAACACCTCTGTGAGTGCCACAGGTACCATACCACTGCTATTTTTGAGTGACGTTCAAGTGGAAGAAAAACACTTAAAGCAATTTATTTCTGGAATTCAGGACACTCTTATGCAGGTTCCTTCTATGGTCACAGTTATACAAACAGCTTAACAGCTTTAAATATAGCTGCACTATGACAGTGTTTGCCTGTGTGCGAAAGCATTGCCTGCTTATGGAAAAAGTAAATGACACCAATACTTTATACTGATTTCATTTTAAATATTCAAGATCACCGACAAAGTCATCTTTTTTAAAAAAGAAAAAAAGTGAGGTTTTAGGTTATTTGTTAAAGGATGACATCATTGACATCATTGGTGACCTTGAGGATGAGATCATGTAAAAACATACCTCAGAAAATTTCATAACATAGGTATATGTAACCAGGTTTAAAACAAACAAGATAGATACAAAGTGTTTAAAATAATACTTGATAATTGTGTACACAAAACATGTGATTTGGATGAAAAAATGGGAAAGATACATGATTACATTTAATTAAAAAAAGATTTAAGGATTAATTATAATTATGTTTAAAATGTTTAAGGTTTAATGTTATAGCTAAA
>OMNW01001488.1:116742-139315 GCA_900303245.1 Selene dorsalis | reverse complement strand
TTAGTCACCATCATATCCTCCATCTACAGACAAAACAGACACGTGGAAAAGAGAAAACACTATCTAGCAACTCAGTTGGCTCTTTGTGGAGTGGACTCGACCATCAGCCATTTCCAGTGCAGTGTGATCTAGCATCTTTTTCCACCTTTTATGTTTCTTTTTTTTAAGGAGTGCCAAGGAGTTAAGGAATCATCTGTAGCTTTAGTACATTCTGTGATGTGATTTTTTTGGTTTTGTTTTCTTTTTGTTTAGTTTTTTCTCTTTTTTTTTTTTTTTCTTTCTTGTTTTTGTAAGTTTTTTTGGTTCTATTGCAACGTCTTCTTGAGTGACACACCCGTGGCTGTTGGTGAATTGTTCTGTGCTTTTTCTTTTCGCCATTCAAGCCAGAAATGAGAGACGCTCAGAGGGGATTTGCGGCACTTTTGTGATTTACACATGTCAAACGGCAAAAGACACAGGCTCTGGTCTCTCGTGCAGACAGTCTTCTGCATGTGACTGTACATATTTAGTGTATCATAAGTGAAAACAAACTATTTCTTCTACTGTAAATGTGTAATTCTTCACTTATTTTCTTTTATTTTTTTGGTTAGTGCTCTCAGGACTCTTAACACATTAAAGAAGGAATGATGGTTGTGAGGAGTTCCTTGGACGTTGCGGTCGAAGGATTTGCGGCCATCGACTTCTCTTCGCAGTCGTCCAATCAGGTGGATCTCTTTCACGTTTAGATCGCTAGGTTTCAAAGTTGAACAACAAGGTCACCATATCCCACATTTTAGGCCTTTGTTCGAAGTCCCTTTTTCTTCATCCTGTTTTTTTTTTTTTTTTTTTTTATTGTCTTGCTATAACATCACGGTTTTGCTCACGTTGCGTAACAAGCTAGATGAGGTGTAGAGTCATGGGAACAGAAAGGGAAGATCACCTAGTTTGGCATACCTTTTTATTGTCTTTACCGATTTTGATTTTGATTTTGATTTTGATAATGAAGAATGAATAACCACTAAATGAAGTTTATGATGATTCTACCTGTTCAGATATGAAACAAGGGAAGTGAAGGCTGCTGTGGCTTAGTTTAGAAACGAGAGTGTGTCATGTTACAGTTAGTTTACATGAGTGTGGAAATAATAAATTTAAAAATGACTCCGGTGTGGATGTACAAAAAAATTGTAAGATTAAATCATTCTATTATTCTTCAAGATAGCAAATCTAAGAACTATTCAATGTGGGCATGCAGACACATTTATTAAATGTGACTATTAATTGACCAAGGTCTGTAATATTTGTATGTCACTCAACACTCTTTGCTTTGACAACTATTAATGTTAAGTCTTTGAACAAATGGAAGGAGCAGTTTATGTATTGTCTCACTATTCACACAACACATTCCTCAGTGTGTTCACTTGTTTCACTGGAGACAAGCAGCTGTTTGTGTTCTTTAAAACTCACCTGCAGGTTTCTCCCAGTCAGATCTCACCACGGACTGATTCCCCTTAAGAGCTCATGAGTGCAGGCCTCAGTGTGAGTTTACATCAGCGTGCCATAAAACTTTATCAAGCTGATCTTTGTGCACAGGTTTTCTTAAAAAAAACAAGACAAAACACAGGGTGCACCTGTAGGAGCCACTTTTAAAAAACAGAGCAAGAAATGAAGGAGATGTGGTTGTTTTTGTCAGATTGTTTCACCTCAGGTGTTTTTTTTTCTGTTTTTTTTTGTTTGTTTTCCTCCTCGCTGTAGCAAAGCACGAGGTATGTTTGGGAAATTACAACACTAAATGAAAGGATTTGATCTGGTATATTATGCAATATCCTATGATTTATTTATCATGCAAATGTTTTTTCCACCAAAAAAAAAAAATTGGCAATCGAAAATTATGCACAAAAACAATAAATCATAGGATTTCGCATCATATATTCAGCAAAGGATTTTTTTTTCCTCTGACTATTTTATCCTGGCATTATTATTTTTAAATGCATGCAATACTAATCTCAACTAATATCTTCCAACACTATCCTGATGGTCGTAATATGCACACGTGTGCTCTGGAGGGGACACAGAAATAACGTGTCTCACGGTTTACACTTTAATTCACATGGCAGATGAATTAGGCAGGTCAGCAGTTGGTAAAACTTCTCATGTCTGTACAAAATGGAGCTCTTTTTAAAAATTTCATCTACGTCTAGGCTGGATCACGCCTGTAAGGCCTAGAGAACTTACATGTAAACTTGTACAGTACTTCGAAAATTTGCATTTCATTTGAAGATGAAAAATTACATTTTGATACATCTGTTTCATTTTTTGTATTCTAATTCCAGAGTAAGTTGTTTAAAGATGTTCATATGTGACAAATTTTCCTCTCCTCTAAGTTATTTATGTTCTTATATGTGCTAGTTGAACTGGAGTTTGCTTATGATATTTTTCTCCACCGTCATCAATGGTAAAAACAATTCAGTGTGATGGAGTTAATGTTACATTCTCATTTTTGTCTTCGTTATCCTGTGGCATGGTTTGGATAGAAGAGCAGAAGAATAATGCCTGTAAATTTTACTTTCTTTTTAATTTCGTAGTCTTGGTACAGTTTTTAGATAAACGTGCACTGAAAATGTCCAAATTGAGTTGAAATGTTGTAGGTGATGTAGGCCGAAAGAACACAAGATTAAAAAGTAATACTACTGTCTGATTTTAATGTTCACTGTGTTTTATACAGTATCGGAAATTTTTGTTCACTTTGAACATTTTTACTAAAAAAAAAAAAAAATTTCAAATTGTATTGTGCAAAGAGATGTAATTTTTGGAGTACTTGAAATGCATTAATTAAAAGACTCATTCAAAATAAAATAGACCCCTGTTTACTGTCTGTAAAGTGTGCACTCCTTAGTTTTTATTGTTTGTTTTAGTCATGTATACTGAGGTCTGAAATGAGAAACGAGAAAGAAATCAGTGGCCACTGATTTAACACGTGGACAGTTCAGGGCTTGAGATGTGAAATTTACAGCAGCTTGTGTTTGGAACTGATGTGGAGCTGGAGTTCAGTGTTTTTTGCAACTTCTTGGGACTAAAAAAATTGGAATATTTCAAAGATTTTGTCTTTTTGTTTTTGTCATCTATTTGTCTAATAAACAACTACCTGAAAAACACAAACCTGTTGGAGGTGCTGGAACTGAAACTGTGACTGTGTATGGGAAAAGCACCTGCACAGATGTTGATCAAGAAATATGGATTCACTGAGATGAGCTCTCAGGTCTCTGGCCAAACTAACAACCAAACATCCATATTGATCAGATCAGATTATGCAGATGCTTTTCCTCTCTTTATTCCATTTAATTTCTTTCAATTTTTTTTTTTTACATGTAATCTGTTCAGTCCCCAAAAACCTGTTTGTTACGTCAGTGTGTACATGTGTGTATGTGTATGTTTTTTCTGTCAAAACAACTAAAAAAAAAAAGTATCAAATGTTAATGCCACAGTTGTTGATGTTCTTTACCTGTGCTGTTGGGCTCCTTCATTGATCAGTATAAACTGATCAGCCATAACATTAAAACAGGCGACTGGTTTTATGTTTCTGACTTGAGTAAAACCACGAAGCCGGGAAAAATACAACAAATTAACATTCAAATTAAATTAATATTGGTTCAGAATGAGCTCTTAAAACAAGCCAAAAAATATGCACCAATCAATCACAACAATAAAAACGATAGAAACAGTTACCTGTTTTAATGTTAGGGCTGATCAGTGGGTGTGATGTTCCTGTACAGCTGACTCTGCTAAATGCAGTAGAGGGGTGTCCACACCAGAGGGAGCAGCTGCTGTAGCTCAAGTGTTGGAGCCAGTGGTTTTAGAGCAGCATGTCAACATCAGCACCACAGATCCTCTTTTCATCTGTCTCCATCGAAGTGTATTTTAGCAGTAACTGCAAACTGCAAATGTTGTGTGGGCCCAGTGATCCTGACTTCTGTGTGAGTAGAGTTGGTCAAAGGAAGTACAGCTGCTGTACTGTCCAAACATTATCTTTATCCAGAGTATAATTAATTAATTATCCTGCGTGTGTCACACACTGTGTTATTCATTTGTCTATGTTCATTGATGACTTTTTCCTCCATGAGTGTGTTTGGTGATGTAACAACCACATGCAACAGTACGTGAGATCCTGGCAGCACACATTTGCACATGCAGTGGAATGATGCCTGCTATTGATTTTCAATGCTGTGGTCACTGGCTCTGACATGGACAAGCACACTCGCCCACAACAAGAGCTTAGGTTCAATATTTTCTGGAGTTGAGTTTGTTTCTAATAAGTTTATATTGTTGTCGCTGCTGATGCTGCAGTCCATTTCCCCACAGCTCTCTTCAGGCAGATGCCACTCTGTGCTGTGTGTTCCAGCAGAGAGTCCAGTGTCCCCGACCCTGGTCAGTATTCTCCATTTAGAGCTGCAGCTCTGTGCAAGGAGCTGACGTCAGGGCCGATAAACGAGCGCTACCTTTTGTTTCTCCTCGCTGTGACAGAGCATGATTGTAAAAAAGTGGCAGCCAGCACTCGCCCCAAAGAGCGAGCACTGACCCCGAACGCTGCTGAACAAAAGACTGGAAACGCACAAGAGGCCATGAAATCACTGTCAGGTCATTGTTCGCTATCAGGAACTTCCTTACAGTCAGTCTGAGGAGGATTTAGTCAAAATGTAAAGTCAGGGTACAAGATGCTGCCACTTGCTGATACACAGAGTACACAAGTTAAAAAATGTTTGTGATAAAGGCATCATCATATTGAACCTGTGAGTTGACAAACTTGGTTCCCATGTGATTCCTCCTTGTTTGTGCATCCTGCCAGTACTTCATCAAAGAACTTAATCAGTGACATCTACATCGTCCCACATCGTGGCCGAGGTGAGAGATGAGAGCAGAGAATCACATGCACCTGCACATGTATCACTATTGAGCTGCCACTCAGTCTACAGAAAGTGATTTTCCTCCCTCTCTGTCAAATGTATGGGCTGTATACACGACATGAACAATAATGTGATTGGTTCCTTCCACCATCAGGCTGGAGTCTGATGATATCAGTCTGCAGCTCCACACTTCGCCTGTCAGATACTTCGTCTTCAGTGGTGAGTATTTGCTTCTGTTGTCTGTTCTGTTGTTGAGTCAGTGACCCCTGTGACCCTGGCTCTGAAATATGGTGCACATAAAGGGGAGGGAGGAATTTGTGTTGCCTGCCTCCCTTCCACCACCATCTCTTCTCCTGAACTTCCCCATGTCCATGAAGGCATCTCAGACCCCTTTTCTTTTAAGTTTGTATACTGCCACAGGCAAATTCTACATCTCCCTGAAGGCATCTCAGATCATTTTCTTAGTTTGTCTGGTGCCACAGGCAAATTATGAGTGAAAGCAATGTAAAGTAACAAAGTACGTTTCCTCAAGTACATAAAGAAGTTCTTGTCTAGTCCAGTTGTGTATTCTACTTTATACATCTGTCAGTTCTGATGCTTTGTAGTTTAAAAGGTATACAGAAGGATATGATGAGCCTCCAAAGTATGTAGGTTTATAGACTAACCCACAGTATATAAGGTATATAAAATAAACCATACATGATTTTCCAGTGATTGGGTCATTGAATATTTTTGTAGAAATTTTTGAAGAAAGTTTGAATATAGACTTTGTCTCTGATTATTTTTCACTCATATACTGGTACTTTTGTTCAGGTGAAGGTTACAAATACAAAGCTGTGAGGACTTTTCACAGACTCAGACTTTGTGTTCTCTCACTCTCCATCTGTGGGAGCATCACCACATGACTTAAAATCAGACACCCAGATGTGACTCAGATCAACCTTGATGTGCAGAAGGACATTAACTAGAGTGATCAGTTCCTACAGGAAATATTAGTTTGGGCACAGTGTTCTGAGCTGACGCTGCAGCGAGGCATAATCACCCTCTGCAATCTTCTGAACACAACCAATCCATCACTTACGTCGCCACAATTATTGTTGAAGGTGTTCAGTCTGAGACTAATGAATGTACTTGTCTGCCACTGAGGTTTACTCAGAGGATTCATGTGGCTGTTAACGTCTTCTTTCACTTTGTCACGTAGATTATTACAGCCATCACAGCAATTGAAGGGATGCATGAGGATATACGAGGGTAATAGTGTGTACGCTGAGAGGGAATGCACGTCAACAAACTCGTTCAGCTGTCAGTGATGAATGATATGGATGATGGGAAATGAGGCCTTGAGGTGAAATTGATATTTGTAGAAACTTTAATGTAGACAAAACAACACTGAGTAAAATACAAATAATAATATTGAACAGGATGGAGGATTCTTCATGGTTTGCAAAAGACAAAAAATAATTACAAGTAACACCTAAAAAAACAAGGAGACTTTTTAAGTGGATATACAGATGGTAGCAACACAACCAAAAAAGATAGGAACAAACCTAAAAAGAGACTGGCATGCATGTCGAGTGTAAAGAGTATATCCAAATGAAGTGTGATATTTACAATGCGATATTTACAAGACGTCTGAAAAGTGAAGCAGGACTGAGATTTCCACGTGTTTATGAAACATCAAACATAAAAAGTGAAATTGCAGAGGAGACACACAGCTTAGCATTGGTCTGGACGACAGGATCCACACTCCTTATTCAGTGCAACTAGCTGCAGTTTTCAGTCTAAACAGTTTCCTATGTTACTTTACTTTGTGTTTTGACCTGTAAAGGTTTTTAATGGCGCCATTGCTGAGCCAGAAAAGCTTGTCTCTGCAGAGCATAAGGTCAATCAGAAATGTAACTACAGCCTATTAATGGGATTAGCACAGTGACAGGGGAAGCCTGTCCTCACAGATGGAAGGTGTGCTGGATGTTTGTCATCTGATTGACAGTGAAAACAGATGAATCTGACCGGCCAGTCCGGGAGGTTAATGTCTCTTTTAACTCATGGTGATCATCTCATATTTGTCCTTCAGACTGCTGTCCTCGTCCTCCTCGTCTTCCTCCTCCTCCTCCTCCTCCTCGTGGGGCTTCTCAGGGTCGTCCTGGTGGTGGTGCAGCTCAATGAGCAGGTAATAGATGACGGCAGCCACGACCCCTCCCACCATGGGCCCGGCCACAGGGATCCACCACCAGTGGTCTGCAGTGCTGTAAAAAAAAACACCCATGAATGAGAGGAGAGGAAGAGTTAAACTGATCCTGGCAGTCAGTCCAGCAGCTGGCACAGAGATCACTGCAGGTCACTGGTGCCATCGCTGGATCATTCACAATCATCGACAGTATCTGTCCAGTGCATGTGACATTATATAACACTAGGACTCCTCTCAGCAGCTCATGCTTTAACCGGTTTACTTCAGTAAATATCTCAATAAATTAAAAGTAAACATCCATTTAGGGTAAGGGTTGGTATAATGTTGTTCAACAGCCTGATAAGATCCATGTATATTTGCCTGTATTTGACTGAACCTAAGTGTATGACACATGATAAACCTATGGATAGGAAGTTTATATTAACTAGAATCAAATGTATTAAAAACAAAATCTGAATCTGTCTTCCTGTGTTATGCAGTTACCTAAAAACCTCCATCCCCCATCCTGCTACAGCTGTGAACAGTCGGGGTCCAAGGTCTCTGGCTGGGTTCAGGGGGTAGCCACAGTTCAGTCCCATGGACACGCCGATGGCCATGATGATCAGCCCGATGGCCAACGGCTCCACGCCTTTAGGGGCCCCAATGTTCCCGCCATCGATGATAGCGAGGATACACAGCACCAGCATTCCTGTCCCCACCACCTGAGGGAGCAGAACCTCAGTCAGGTAATACACTGCCATTTTTTGGATGAACACAAAACTCCAAAACATCTTACCAAACACTGGTGACTTGATTTTCCGTTTCATCATTATTTGAAGAGAGGAGAGGAGAAGCTACCTTCCTTTCTCTTCTATGTTATTTACATTCATTTATGTAAAGCTCTGTATATCTGAATGTACACATACTATATAAATAAGAAAATTGTGAAGCTGTGTAGCTGGTACTGATATCAGGGTTTTTGAATACATTAAAAATCACTTTGAAGAATTTGCTTTATCATTCTGACTGCACATCTATCGCTAAAACCACCACAGTCTTATCTCAGTGATTTCAATCTTTTTAATGTTTCAGGTATTTACAGACCACATTCTGTTCCTCACTTCTCAGCACTTCTGTTACACACAGCTAACAAAGCAAATATTAACATGAGCGCAGTCAGACTATTTCGATGTGTCTCATTTGTTCACCTGATGTGGTTTTCAACAGTTTTTAGTCTGGTAGAGGAGTTACTTTTGGATCACTGCATTGACTAAATAGACTGAAAATGGTGTTAAGTATAGATCTGACCTCCCGGTGGAAGCCAGGAAATGGGTCATTAGACCCAAAACTGAGCAAAAGTGGGGGTGTTCTCAGACTAACTGGGGCAATCAATTTTGCATTAACCACATTTGCCAGACTTTGCAGCATTTTGAGGCTGAATGGGAGCGGCAGGTCACAACAAAGGGAAGGTTATGTGGTCAGAGCGACCAGAGCTCACCTGATCGATGAAGCCGCCGAGGACTGACAGGTGTCTCGCAGGGTAGGAAGCAAAAATGTGACCTGTTGCATTGATTCCTGTCACTGACAGAATCCCACTGGTGAAGTCCATGAAAGCATCTGTGCAGAGGACAAATGTGTTGCTGTCATCCATGACTATCTCATGATCGATGAGCATGTAGCTGAAATATTTTTACTGAGACGGCTCAATAATGACAAGTTCAGTTTTGAGACAGTTGGGGTTTTTAAGTCAGCTAGGCCTCGGGAGATCATTACCAACAGCTGTGATTCAATAAGCACGAGCAGTATAAGAGTAGAGTTCAAACATATTCACCATAGTATAATCCAAAGACTGCAGCAGCTCCAGCAAAAGCACCAAGAAACTGAGCGATGACATAGAAGGGAAACTTCCAAATCTTCAGTTTGCCCAGAATCACCATAGCCAGAGACACAGCAGGGTTCACATGGCCCCCTGGGATGGAGGACAAAGAGCAGAGTGAAAGAGGGGTGCAGTGGGTGGGGGGTGTCTGGCTTGATAGTCTCTCCATCATTAGCGAGGCTGTCACATTTACAAGGGGCAGCAGAAGGGGAGCAGCCCCCGGGGCAGTGCTGGGTTTTGTTATGTATGTTCAGCAACACAGAGGCAGAATAATGGCCACAAATTGGAAACTCATCATAGAATTAAAAAAACAAAAACTGACCACAATTCTGCTCCCTTTTTAAAATCAAACTGAGCTCAGATCCTCCAACGTTGTTGGAGGATCATGTTTTAATGTTTAAAACCATATGATAAATCAGTGCGCATGTGGTGCGTCTACATGAAATGTAATTGGTCCTTTTGATGTGATAGCAGAGGTGGCTGCTGCTCAGAGGAGGTGAGCAGTCTGGTCCCTGTCATGGACAGATGAACGAAGCCTATGATCAATGCAGTTTGCAGGGACATTTAGTGCCCAGGGTTATATATGACCCTGGAGAGACCATGCTCTAACACACTAACAAATCAATGGTCAGTTCGCATTCATTGAATCTGGACGGAGAGCTGGCACGTTCCTGCTGACACTGGAGCTCTGGAGGTGGCACATGGCTGAACAGGAAGGCATAAAGTTATATTATTACAAACTGAAAGCTGCATGAGTAAAAATGTTTGGATTGTGACACGTGCAAGCAACCTGTGTCAGACTGTTTTATATGATCTGGCACAGGTTGTATCAACTAACAATTATTTCATGACAGCGGAGAAGTTGAATGTGCAAACAGAAAACTGTTAACACCTACACTATTAAAACTTAGAGTTTGACTTGTTTTGAAAGGATGCCAGTATCTGCAGAGTGGGAAATTGATCTCAGTGGCATCAACAATTATTCATGAACTTGTTTTGTGCACGCATTCAATTCAAATGCCCATATCAAACACTGCTAGCAGGATTTTGTGGCTCATTTGAGATGAATTTACAGAGTTGGTGCAGAGGTGCTTTCAAGCTGCATTAAGTCATGTTTACCTGAGACTCCCCCGGCCACGTACGCTGCCATCATCAGTCCCACAGAGAAGCCGATGTGGACGGTGAGAGGTTCACCCAGGGTGTTTCGACTGAGGACGGTCTGAGCGACTGAGCCACAGCCAAACAACTGACCAACAGGGGAGAAAGAGAGCAACAGACTTTACCCACATCTGTTCACTTGAATGTCTTTTTTTTTTTTTTTTTTAAGAGACACTCATTAACATCTCTGAGGATCAACTTTAGTGTCTGGACTCGTAACAATAAAGTGAAATTACCTCATGAAAAGTATCTCAGATAGAAGAGAAGCCCAGCTTTAAAATCAGGCATAAACGCTGTATGAATGAAATTCACTAAAATATTCAGCTGTATCAGTATCAGTGCAAAGCTCTGCTGAAAAAAAAAAAAACAGTCTTACTTACAACCAAGACAAATGTCCCCAGGAACTCTGCCAGGAACTCTTTGAGTATTCCATGTTTGAGAGCACAGTGTTGCCTCATGCTTCTCTTCTGTTGTATTTCCATGTATCTCTGTAGGTAATGCTGTTAAATCTGCCAGACGTCCAGCTGTGTGAACCACTGGAGATGATCACAATGCTCGAGTCAACTCCCCACCTCTACACCACTGCAGCCATTCAGCACAGACCATTGATCCATACACACAACCACCACATCGCACTCTCCCTGTCAATGTGTCAGCACAGACAAGTTCACAGCAGAAGTGATGGACAGGTATGTGCTGTCTTGTAAAATCTTTTGTGTGTGTGTTTGTGTGTGTGTGTGTAGTCACGGACAAACTCAGATTTACAGAAACGTCATGCAGCTGGATTTATTTCAAAGGAGTATAAACAGGAGTAGAAGCATTTTAATACATTTATTCATCAGTTGTATCATATTAATTCACACAGAAATAAAATAACTTAGAAAACAAAAAACAATATTTAGCATCAATAAGTCAGAGTTTGTCATGTTGGAAAACATCAGTTTGTCTTATACTGTAGTTACACATATTGCCACAAGAGGTCAGCCTTGGCAGGAAGCCAGGCAGCTCACAACTGGTAAAATTATAAAAACACACCTGAGTTGTTAATGTGTAAAATTAATAAATCACTGATTTCTCAGTCAGTCAGTCAATCGGAGCCAAAGTCGTCGACGTCATTCACATCATCCTCCACAACTTTAATGAGAGGAGGTGATTTCTTCTTACGCCTGTCAGTGATAAAATAAGGAAATTGCTGGAGTTAAATGACATCATTTAATGGAACACAATCAAACATCGTTTAATCAAACACATTAAAAGTTGATGGCAGAAGGCGAGTGGTCACCTCATCTCAGTCCGCAGTGCGCTCAGCTGGCCGTGAAGCTGCTCGTTGGCCTCGATCTGTTCATCCAGTTCCCTCTGCAGCCTCTTCTTCGTGTGCTCCAGACGCTCGATCTCCTCCTCTGCCTCGTCCATCTGCCTCTTTGCTGTCTTCAGCCTCTGAGTCAGCTGCAGAGTTCACAAAAGTAACAGCAGTGAATCATGAGTCAACCTCGCAGCTCCTGACGACTTGACTTTCTTCTTTACTTATTAACGGCGCGTCTACCTGGTCTCTCTCGTTCTGCAGGCTGATGTGCTCCTCATCCGCCTGCATCTTCATCTCCTTGACTTTGCGCTCCAGCTTGCGGTTCGCTTGTTGCAGGCTGTTGTTGTCGCTAAGGGCAAAAGCACCAAGAGATCACATCGCTGCTGCTGCTGCAGCTTCCTGTAACTCAACACCTTCTCAGTGTGTTCAGGCCACAGATACTGTCATTCTTACAACCACGGGGGAAAGTGATATGAGTCGGTTCACTGCTCCACAGCTACCATCAAGTATCTGATGGAGCTATGAACCAGAGTGTTGGCCTGCACTGGCAAATCCAAACTTTCTATACATTTAAGTCAATAACTGATATCACATGTTCACCGTTCTTCTCCTTGTAACCTCTCCTCCAGTTCCTGGATGCGGCTGTTGAGTTTGGAGACCAGTGAGTCCTGGTTGGTCCTCTGTGATCCCTCCAGGTGACTCACTCTGCTCTTCAGGTCTTTACTCTGGCAGAGGAAATTGAACAGGAGACTGTCACACACAACATCTGAAGGTAGCCTGAAGTTTAAGAATTTCCCAAACAATCAGCTTTGCAGATTTGAATTTTATGAAGATGGAAATGCATTCAACATATTTGTTTGTTTCACACAATGCATTTTGGTGAGTAAAACTGAATCTAAATTGAAAGACAGTTCACAAGAAAAATGCACAGAACAGCACTGACAAGTTCATGGCAGCAGCACACTCATGCTGGATTTGGATTATCTGTCGCACAGGTTTGATGGAAGGTTTAAAGTTTTCTGAGGTACATGCGGTTACTGTGAAAGACGGTGATGACCTTACCCAATAAAACTGATTTCTGGTGAGCCTGATTAAAAAAATCTTTACACAAAGTTCTGCTTTTTGGAGCTTTCAGTCACATCTCACTGTCTACATCAGCTGAGTTTTTCTTTATAGATATTTCAGTTGTCATCACGACCCAAGACTCACAGATTTATCTGTCAGACTCATATTTTTAATATGTGCGATAAAATGTGAAGAGAGAGGATGTGCCACGAGCCTAAGGTGCTGTTATAATAATTAGAATAAGAGAATACATTTGAAAGATTTAAAAAATTATATATGTGCGTATAATGCCCATGTAAGAGCGGTATAAAAAGTACATGTGTCACATTGGCATGATATGGAGATCATAATTCTGACAGTGTGAGGAGGTTAAAGGTCAGTACCTGTCTCTCCAAACTGATCTTGTCACACTCCAGGTCCTGTCTGACTGCTCTCTCCTGCATCAGGTCGTTCCTCATCTGATCCATCTATCACACACGCATGCGCGCGCACACACACACACACACACACACACAGACAACACACACACACACACAGACAACACACACACAAAGAGTTTTAGCATAATGTAAATGCTGAATGTGGGTCAACAAGGGCAGGGCATGTGCATACTCTGATCCTTTTAAAATAAAGCTCTGTCACATGTTATTAAAGGGTAGGGTATGTTGATAGGTTCAATGTAAATTTTCCCTGCTTAATTCCTAAACCCAAAGGAAATGCTGTCTGCTGTGGCCACATCAGACCTACAGGCTCACTCCTCTCTAATAACATCCAGAGGCCCAGTGAAGGGAGTGTGAATAGCTGCTCACAATAGTTAGCTGTTTTTTGTCTTTCCTCTGCTCCCAAAACAGTGTTTTGTGTCAATTAGTCTGCACCACTTTTCTCCCATGAATGGTGGCCTACTTTGCAGACACACAGAGGAAGTGAGGCTTTTATGCCAGGATCAGACGGCGCAACATATATGAAGTCTGAGGGGTTCAGTCATATTTCAGGGCAGTTACAAAGTGAGCGCTGAGAAAGAAAAACAACACTCTGTTTAACGAGCGGGTCTGAACACACCAACCTGCAGCTTTCAGTGTCTGAGGGGAAATGTGTGCACTCAGCCCTACATCTGTTCATGATAAAAACAGATCTTTGGTTGGGCGTTTAAACTTGAGACTGGGTATAACTCTATCACTTTTAGGGAAATTTATGGGTGTCAGCTAATAGAAAAATGAGAGATGTGAGTAGATTAAAAAAAAGAAAAAAAAAAGAAACGACAGTGAGGGAATAAACCTGCCTGCTCTTTGGTTTTGTCTAATCGCTCCATCATGCGGTCAGCACTGCTGCGCTCGTCGTGAAGATCTTCTTCTAGGTGACTGATCCGCCCCTGAGAGGAGAGGAAGACATGAAAAATGCGTCGGACAGTCATGGAGTCCATTTTATATGACATGGAGCGACAATGTTTAGCAGAGCAGTGAACATGATGGATCTTCCCCCAGTGGCTGTGGTTATAAAACTGACTGAGGAAAGGGTTATTGGGTAATAACACATGAAGAGGCTGCTGGGAAAAATGCACTGAGACGCTGATAATCACATTTGTTAAAAAAAAAAAAAAAAACCCAAATATAATCATAAATTCAGAATAGTTTTAAGCATTTGACAGTGAGAGTGGGGGTGGAGTATGTGAGGGGGTGAGAGAAGATTCCTGACAACACCCAGACAGGTCTGATAACTTTTTACAGTCAACATGGGCTTCCTCAGTTGATACGCAGTGTCAACAGTGAACACACACTGGTGTCACTGGTGTAATGTTTTGTCATCAGTAAGACAAACAGTGAACTGAGATGTTGTTGCCATGACTCTTCTCAGCAACCTCATATTTCACAGAAACAAGTGTCTGTGTGTGCGCAAATACTGGCACCTGAACAGATAAACACTTTGAGAGCATGTGACAAAGTGAAATATGCTCAAGTGTGAGCACGATGAAGAGCCAGTGCAGTTTGTAACTGATTTTACGAGATGCCAACGGTCATTACTGCTGCATTTCAATATTTAACCTCAATATAAGGTTCAGAGTTATATGATAAGAATAATAACTATTGTTTATGGTTACAATTTATTATTATTAATCACAGGATCTTTTTATAATTGTTTGTGAAACAGTGAACTAGTAAATAAATTACCAATAAAGAATCAAAATCAATCATTGAGCACAATATTTTTGTCATGTTTATATAAGAAGTAATAATTCACTCAGATCTATGTTAATGCACATTTTCTACATTTTATACTGTGACAGAGTTTCCCTGTCATGTGGATGCATGTTTTTTTGTGTGACTGTGACTCTTCACTTAGTTGGTTTCCTCAGTGGAACTTCTCCAGACATTTACCTCCATGAGTTTGACCTGCCGCTCTCTGTCCTCCACCGTGGCTGCGTTCCTCTCCTCCAGCTCCTCCACCCTCTGCTCCAGCTGCCGGCCCCTCAGCTGGGCCTCCTGCTGCTCCCTGCAACACCGCTGCAGATCCTCCTGCAGAGGAAGGAGCTGAATACAGGACACACCACTGAGTAAACACACACTGTAAGATAAGGTAACATGCCAAGCTTCAGCATTGGGCAGTGCTCAATCAGACATCATACAGAAAAGCTCTGGTAACACATCTGAGTCCTGCTCCACAACAAAGAGACATAACGTTCCCCCCTTGCTGCTGACTTAGTATTTAAGTGACTGAGACAACTGAACACAGAAACTAATGAATCAGAGAGACAATGAGGACCACACCTCTTCCTGGAGTTTTTTGGCTGCGTGTCGGGATTTCTCCAGCTCTGCTCCCTTTTCCTGCAGCTGTCGGCGCAGCTCAGCCAACTCCCTCTGACTCTTTTCTCTGGCCTCGTCGACCTGGTTCTGAAGTACATCTGTAGAGGCCTCGCACTCCTCCATGATGCTATTCATCTGGGCAGACAGATAAACAGAGCTTGTGCAAGTGAGATAAGTGGACCTCTTTTTGTGTGTGAACATGAGAGATCAAAGAAACTATGCAAGATCTATCAGCAGTTTCAGCTGATCTCATGTCACCGCGAGGTTAAGACAACAGATTTCTAGGTCTCATTTGGTTCCCAAAAAATGCTGAATTTTTCCACTGGGCCTAATAAAAAGTCGAGGTCCACCTCTCACCTTCCTCTGCAGCTGCTCCACAGCCCGGTCCTGCAGCCTCCTCTCGTCCTCCAGTTCAGTTTTTGTCCTCCACAGCTCCTCTACTTGTTTCCTCTCCTCCTTGAGCTTCTCCTTCAGGTCCCGGTGCTCATGATTGAGTTTGGTCAACTTACCCTGTCAAAAGCCAAGATGACAACTTCCAATCATTGCTTAAAAAACAACAACAACAACAATAACAAAAAACTCGCTTCACCAAACTCATCTCACAACATGGTATCAGCCATGACCTTAATGCAACTCCAGCTGGTTCTTGTCTTTTTAATCCTTCTTTCAGACAGGAAACATCAGTAGGTCACTCCCACGCCCCCCTCTGAGACTAACAGTGAGCTGGTCTTTACCTGCACGTCCTCCAAGCGAGTCAGCAGCAACTGGTTCGACTGACACATTTCCTCTTCATTCCTCCTCACATCCTTAAGCATTTCCTCAACCTGCTGCTTTTCCCTCTGAGGAACAGGACAAAAGCCAATGTGTTTATTAAACCTAATTAATGAAAAACACACATCAAAAATGACATATCCTCACATCCACATCAAAATCTCTCCACCTCCAGCTGCTTCGCTCTCTGCTCCAGCAGCCTCTCTGTGGTTTTGGCCTCCTGGATAGCCTGGTTCAGCTGATCCACTTTCTTGTTGAGCTCCTGCACCTTTGCTCTCAGCTGATCTCTGTCCTGGGTCAGCTCCTTCAGCTGCACCTTAGTGGCACCTTTCTCCCCCTCTGCCTCCACCCTCTCTTGACAAAGCAGAGCATTATTCTGAAAGACAGGTTGGAGGCATAAACGATGAACTTTTTGGGGGCTTAATAAACCCAACAGACATCAGTCTCTCTGCTGTTACCTCTTTAGCCAGCTCTAAATCTCTGAGCAGCTTCTCCACCTCCTGTTCATATTCCTCCTTCAGAGCGGCCATGTATTTGTCGTGTGTCTCCACCTCCTCTTTGAGCGCCCCCTTCAGGGCATTGAGCTCCCTCTCCCGGCGGCGCAGCACCTCCTCCTGCTCCTCCTTCATCTGCTGCATCTCCTGAAAGTCCAAACTCAGCTGCGCCATGTCCTGACAGACATCCATCATAAAACAGAGTCACTACCTCGAGCGCAGTGAAGATGCTTTACAGCTGCTGACGATTTGGCACGTGTAGCTTCTACACCTGCTTTCACTTACCTTCAGGAGAACTTCTTTCTCTGTGTTTATCACCTCTGCCTTCTTGGCATGATCCAGCTCATCGTGCATCTCGGAGAGCTGCTGCTGAAGATCTTTCATCTCCGTCCTGGATCTTTCTCTCTCTGCCTTCATCTTAGTCAATCTGACAACGCACAGAAAAGACCCACATATTTCAGTTCCATATTTTGCATTGCGGAAAGAAACCTGCTTCACTCCCCTTTAAAGTTTTGGAGCGGCACTGGACAGGACTAGATATCTGCACACTTAATCCAAATGGTATTTGACTCTGCTCTCTCTAATGACCTCAGATCACACATTACAGTTCACTTGAATGATCTAAGAGTATGAGCAGAAGCTTTGTGAAAGAAAGTGGGCACTGAGCTAAAGTAAGTCCTGCACTTGTTAATGGTTTCACTCACTATCCATGGAAACCATAAACTATTGGCACTAGAGTGAGTGAGTCCTCAATTATCCCCTTCTCCACTCAGCTGATGTGAGTATTTTTACTTAACAGAGCTTTACTCTGAAACTTTTCTGAATGAGGTCAAACCCTTACTCCAGCTTGGTGGACTGAAGTTTTGCCTCAAGCTCAGCCAGTCGGTCCCTGAGTTTGCTGAGCTCTGTCTGACTTTTGGTCAACTCCTCCTGAAGTTTCTTCTTCTCCGTCCTGGCCTTCTCACAGGCCTTGGCAAGAGTCTTTTCATTCTGCACAATACAATAGCAGAACAGTACATCATCAGTCGCAGGAACAGGAAGTGAGTGGTTTAGGGGTGACTCAGCAGGATGGGGTCGTACTGCACCTTCAACTCTGTTTCCAGTCTTTGCTTCAACACAGACACGTCTTTTTCCAGCGCTGCCTGTTTCTCCTGCAACTGTTTCACGTCCTTTAAGAAAAAGAGATGTACCATTAGGAATTTCAGACAAAGACATCAAATCATGCTGAGCAACAATCAACACTGGCAAACAGCTCATCCCGACACTCACTTTCTCCTCCTCCTCCACATTCTCCGCAGTCCTCCATTTGAGCTTGCTGATCCTTTCAAGCAGCAGGTTGACTTTCCTCTGAGTGGTGGAGTCGTCATCAGTCGTCCTGAGAGGCAGGAGAAACATTTCACAACCACACTGACAGGCTGTAATGATAAAATGCTGCCAGCTCAACAAATACATGCCGCTGCCCTGCTTCAGCACATATTTGAAAATAGGCAGTGATGGATCTTGAAAACTCTCCATGTGAATAGGTTATTTATCAGTGGAAACAAGTTCATGCTCTGCATTCCTGACCTATGTGTGTTTGAGGACACACAGCTGGATCAGCAGCCTCTTATCTCACTGCACTACACGCCACTGAACCCTCAGCTGAAACAAGTGGAAATGTAAGCTCATTTATTAAGCTGGTTCAAATCGCTAGTTTCATATTTCATATCTGAGTTTCCTTCTTGCCAAGAGTTAGATGAGGAGCCTGAGCCGTTCACATATTTTTGTGCTGCATATTTACCTAGTGCCAGCAGCATGTTAGCTTAGCCTAGCATAAAGAAAACAGTGAGCTTGTTCGTTCAGTAGTTGTAACTTGTTTGACTCCAGATGGTTTCTGTCTGTACCCACCAAAGATTAGTCCACAGCATAACTGTTTGTAAAACCACAAGTTGTTATTTCTCCTACTTCATTTTATGCACATTTTAGCAAGTTAATCATTGATCATTTCTAGTTAGTTTGACTTTGCAGAGTTGTTGGATGATTATTTGATGTTAGTTGTTTCCCCATTTTGAGTTTTTTTTTTTTTTTGAATATGAAATTAATCCATTTTATTTATGCTATTTTTGCTTTGCCTTACATGTGGCATTTACGTACCTACAGTTAAATGGCACAATATAGTTGCTTTGCTTTTGCAGTTGGATAGATAAGATAAGATAAACTACACTTATCTAGTCCAAGATAAAATGAGCAAAGCAAAATTAAACCAAGCTAAGCAGCCGCTGGTTAGCTTCTCATTTACCGTATGAACATTAAAGTGGTGTCCAACTAACAGTCAAGCAAGAAAGCAAACCACAATTATTTCCTAAAATGTTGAACTAGCTGTTAAGGTGAAGGTGCTGCTAGCAGAGGGGGACTTACCCATCCTTGAGGTAAGTGAACAGTATTTGTTTTGTCGTGTCTTCTGTTGGATCTACTGAGAGCTCTTGCTGTCCTTTCAGAAGATCAGGAGTGACCTGGTCAGAAAACATACTGCAAATAAATTCAATCTTTAAAAGGACAACTATGCTCTGAAGATAACCTCATTACCTGTGTATCTCTCTCATCAGACTCATTAGTCTGGTCACTACATGATCTGGAAACAGAGGGTCTCTCTGTCCGGTGAAGCAGACTTGTCTCTTTTCCATGATTAAGCAGTGAACTGGACTTGGTCTCTGCCCTTTTATTTGTTAAAGAGGATTCTCCGCCGAGGAGTCGAGCCCTGGCTGACCCTGGAGGATACATCTCACTTGGGGTCTCCCCCCTGGTGGCCTTCAGAGATGAGGTTCTGCTTGAGGAAGGGGAGGGCGAGGAAGAGTCTGAGGTTCGACTGCTGTCCACGCTGCGTGACCTCCGACACTGGTTTGGGTCCAGCCTGTTTCTTGGGCCTCCCCTTCCCCTGCGCTGGCTGCTGTTGAACTGGCTTATCAGCTTCCCCACAGATAAGATGGAGTCTGTGTCGACTAAGTTTGGGGACCTCACAGGGATGTGCCCACCCGAAGAAGGTGCCTTGTTCTGGGTCACCTCAACCTGGTCTCCTTCTGGGCCCTCAGCTGGCAGAGGGATCCTAGGTTTGGCCATGGTAGCAGTCTGCGTTGTCTCAGGAAGAAGTCCAGCTGAAGCGCCTGCAGCTGTTTGTGAAGAAACGACTAGGTTCAGGTTATTACTCTGAGGGTCGTAAGGTCTCAGAATCTCTGGATGTTTCTGATAATGAAGCACAGAGGAGGCTGCAGTCCTCTGTGACTCGGCTGGAGAGTGTCTTTCATCTGCAGACCTTCTCACCATACCAGGGTTGTATCCGGCCTGGTGAGTAATAACAGAGACGTCCCTGTGACTCTCCTGACCAGAACTGTTCAGAACCACATAAGGTTGACCTTTAAACCCCTGAACCTGCACCCTCACTCCAAACAGGCTCTCCTGGCTCTCTCCTTGACTGTGCTGCTGCACGTAGCTTCTCTGTATCCTGATGTCTGGAGAGCCGTTCAGCCTGTGAGACTCCATCCTTACTCCACTAGATGAAGAGATGACCTGATAAAAAAACAGACAGGTAAGTTAAAATCCTGCGTGGGAAGGTGAACTGGAAACTGACGCATCAGGTTGGTGGAGCTGAGGATGGTGTTTACAAAATACTGGAGCAGGCTTAGTGCCACAAATGGCACACAATAACAGACATCGAGGGAGCTCCTCACACAGCTGCACTCATCCAACATGAGACACTGACAAAAGCGTGATATTGCTGTGCAATGAAAACAGCTCCTTCTGTGTCCTAATCACAGTGTACTATTGTGCAGCTGGAGGTGAGCCATCTGTATGACGACTACCACTGGCCCAGGCCTGTGAGCTGTCGTCACCCACTTCATGGTATGACACATCAGGATAATGTTTGTCAACAAACATGTTACTGTGAGGCTGACACACTAGAACACAAGAGGTGTTGTGCTGCGGACAAAACGGTATCTTCTCAGGAGCACCATCCTGAGTGTGGATACTTTAAACAACACTACACACAGCAGTTCATGCTGCGTTCACAAAGATCAGACAGAAAAGCACTGGTGCCACTCTCTGACAAGGCATCCTTCATGAAAGGTTTCTAAGCTTTAACACATGGTTTTATTAATGATTATTATACTGTAATATAGTGGTTGCATTATTTATATGCCATAAATACTTTTTAGGTTGCCAGGTTGTTCAAAATCCTTTTTCAGGACATTTGCTGAGATCTGTTGGTTATCTCTTAAGTTCATCAGAAAGTCCACTCATGTGAAACTTTTCAGGGGACATTTACTGACTTTATTAGTTTAAGTATTATTAGTTGACATGCAAAGCTCCCCAGACTCAAATGGGACAATGTGATCATACAGTCAGCAACTTAAACCCTGAGGTCGCAATGATAACTTCAATTCTTGTTTTGAGGCTGTAAGAAACCAGTGAAGAGACTTCACTGGATCAGTTGTGAGTCATTCATAAGAATAATTCAAGGTTTAGTCAGCCTCCTCCAATGTGACACTTCATTTACTCTTGAAGCAGAGACTCCATTCAAATGGACCGTTTGAACACACATCACTAACTAACTTCAGTTAACAACATTGATTTATGAATTTTGACTTCTGTCACGAGTCTGTCAGCTTAAGAGGGTCTTCTTTGTAAAGAGTTACTTCAAGAGACAAAAAAACAAGTGCATGCATGAAGAGGGTTTTACACAACCTGGCAACCCTCCGGATTTCCTTATTAATAGCTTGTAACTGTTATCTGAAACAAGTGATTTACAAACCATTAATAACGCCATAATTTTTTTAATATGCCCTGTTTATGAGTGATTTATCAGTATATATTTAGGACTTTTGGGTTGGCTACCAGTCTGTTTGCTGTCTGATCTGCGTTTATCCGGTTTTACGCTACTTGATAAAGTTAACTTGGCCTCACTCTGTTAAATTTACACCAATACACCAGTTAATTAAATATACAGCCACATTCAACTGAAGCACTTAATCGATAAACTGTGATACACAAACTTGTCCAGCAGAAACAGATTTAGTGAAACAATATTTACCATGATCCTAAACTCACCGCTGAGCACAGCGCACACGCCACACCTCACCGCCGGATCAATAACGACACTCTTTCTTGGCGCAAACACGTTTAACAAAGAGATCGATCAGAGGTGAAACTTACTGCTGTGTCCAGGCTGAGAACTGCGTCCTTCTCCTCCTCCTCCTCTATCCGCTCACACTGTCCTCTCCTCCTCCTCCTCCTCCTCCTCCTCCTGCTGCTGCTGCTCCTCCGCCCGGACACGAGCACAGTCCCGCTCGGAGAGGCGTTCACTGTCCGCTCCGTGTCAGACATGAGAGCTGAACCTCATGTAATGAAGCTCACGTGATTTTGTAGGAATGACGAGGATAAATGAACCATCCATAACACTACAGTATGTGAGTTTAAGGAGACTGTTGCATGTTTGTTTTCTAGGTGTCTACTAATAACAAGGGACATCTGGCCCAGGCGCTGTAAACGTGTTGGTCTGTAGTTGAAACGCGTGTATGCAGATGGTGTATTCTAGGTGTCAGAACTGATAAATGAAGTTTTCACATCACACTTGTTTAAACTGAATATCAGACTGAGTCTTCTGAAATGGCTGTGCTGTTACAGTAGGATGCCCTCTGTTCACGTCTTATCAACTTATGTTTAAAGGCTTCAGCAGATTTACATGTGTGCAGTGAAAATCATAGTCATTAAATAATAAGCAAAGCACATCTCACAGCTCAGGTTTTATTTACCAGGTCTCGTCTTTGTGTGCAGGCCATGAATGTGTTTTGTGAATTGCAGCCCTGGTAGATAGACCATAGACCACAACCTTTTGTGTAAAACAAACAAATAAATAAATATATAGACCTCTGCTCTGTCACTTTGAAGCATTTAACTGCAACTTAGTCAGAACTGATCTTTTTTTCAGATGCAGTTTACCATCTTGCAGTTTATCACCTCGTCTTAGCTGTCACAGAGCTCAGGTTTTACAACTTACCGAGCTACTACACTGTAATGTTTGTGTTTTTTT
>OMNW01001488.1:88974-116722 GCA_900303245.1 Selene dorsalis | reverse complement strand
TAAATTTTTGTGTTTTTTTTTTTTTTTTGGAAATGTCTTATTTCTCACTCATTATTGAAAAAATTGAGAGTAACAGAGCTTAAATTTGGTATTTCTTTGTGATCATTAGTAGGAAATGCATTACATCAATGAGAGGCTGATGTAAGTATGAGTGTATGCTGGTATCTCACAGTTCATCATATAAATGACACAGACTGACACTATTTGAAAAAAGACATTTATTGCTACATTATCATTTTGACACATGCCTGTAGGCTACTTCAAACTGTACACATACTGTACATGTTATGATAAGAGTATTTCAGAGTATTATTGATTATTAGTATCTGTTCAGCGATGTGAGAAGAAAACAAGACATCAATTATTCTGTAATACTGTGTTGCTCAGAGCATGAAAAGTGGCTACATCTAATGAAACTGCACAAAAAGTGTTCTGTGTAAAATCAGAATGAAAAAAAAAGCAAATAGACATTATTAAATTCACGATATCTGTATAAAAGATAAGTTACATACAAAACCAAAATGCTCTATGAAAAACTCAAACATGCAAAGAGCTTTGACTACATCTGGAGAGCAATATTTACACTGAGAAGAAGAAGGATTCTGTCCACCAGTGCTTCAGTAAGTGTAATCTTCTTGTTAATAGTGCTATAACACAAATTTATAACAAATATACAAACGACAGATGACGCCCACACGTTACAGAACATTCTCGGAGATCTGTTCATTCACAGAATGGTCAAGCTCCTGCAACACACACGCACACACACACACACTCACACATACGAACCACAGGACAAATGAAATCCGTTGTCTGGATGCACAAAAAGGGATGAGTCCTCTGAGCTCCGTGGAAATCACGAGTGTACATGGTAAATAGTGATACACTGTAAAAGTCAGACAGAAATATATCTGGCCCTGCCAAAATTAAAACTGCAGATGATACCTTTTCCACTACTGGGTTTCATCCATTCAGATATTATCAAACATAAAGATAATCAATAAATATACAAAATATGTACAAAACATCTGCAGCTTACAATGCATTTGTCTGTTACAAGTAAAGTTTAGGCACAAAGTTAGAAGTCCGTTTGGGAATTGAGGAGATGATTGTTCAACTGCATCACACTTTACAATCAGAGAGGCGGACCTCTCTGCTGTGGTCCGAATTCACGAGAAACACTGGATGCTCCTGGGACGCTCTTCACTCAACATCTGCTGACATAAAAAGATAAATATAGGCTACAATTAATCTGTTTTTTGCAAAATTCTTTCAAAATTTTTTTCCCCCCAAAAATCAACTTTACTACTCAATATCTTTAAGACTCATTTTAACACCTAGTCAACTGGTTTTCAACAACATTTAAAAAAAAGTAGCATATATGTCTCATTGACTGAAAATCATACATCATGCACACAGAAAAAATAATTCACCAATGATCAAACAATATAAGTTCATGTTAAATACTTTATGTTGGGCGTGATGTATTGTCAGATGCTCAGAGGTGGCCCATGGGGTTTGCTGGGTCATTCAGACTGGGATGAAAAGCGAGATGCATGGACTGTGGATCTGTCATGACTGTGGACGTCTTCTCTTCCTCTCTCCTCCGCAGACACGCAGCCTTCGGGTTCAGGTTCCTCTCTGTGGGATTCAATAAACAGCAACGTTAATATTGAACAGAATTAGGAAACAGAGGATGGGTAGTTGTACGGAGATATCATTCATTTCCATGTGTGCATTTTTGATATGTCAGCAATGAGTCAGAAATTCAGATCTTGTTCATAGGTTCTTGAAAGCTGTTCTTATTCATATCATGTTATAACGTGGAGAATTATCACTTCTGAAATTAGGCTGTCAGGAGCATTTTAGCTTGTTTCAGCTCATTGTCTTGGGTTTTACTCTCCAACACTAACTCCTTGATTATCACCAGAGAAAAGAGCTGCAGCCTTTCCTGCCTCCCTGAAGATCTGGGCCTGCAGCAGCTGCAGCGATGCACTGACCTCTGACTTGTTGTTCCAGGCTGAGGATCACCGCCACGGCCTGGTGCAGCACCAGCAGTTTGGTCTGCGGCTTCTCGCTCTTCAGGTGCAGCTGACACATGTGACCCAGCTCCTTAAAGGCCTCGTTGATGTCTCGCACACGCAGACGTTCACGCGCATTGTTGGCCATCCTCCTCTCACGCTCACGTTCGGCCTTCTGCTCCGGGCTCAGCTCCTCGTCCTCATGGATGCTACGATGACAAGAAGGTAGGTATAAAGGTTCATGGATTTAGAGATGATGTCAAATCCCTTGATTTTTAAGTCATAACCAAGCTTGAGTGTATCCAACAGAAGCTTCATCAGATTACAGACAGGAGGACTGTGTTGAGTTATACTGTGGATTTCTCTGCCCTCTGCTGGTCACAGAACTGGCTCCATGATACTGACAGTCTTGAGGTCCTCTGATCTACTCTCATTTGTTTATATATAACAGGCTCATGTAATCAGTCATACATTCATAAATTGATAAACACTCCATGAGAGCATTAATTTTAAGAAAATATCTACAGGCATCAAATTAGAGTCCATTCAAAGTCAAGAGCTGCACTTTATGCCATATTTCAACAATTGTTTAATCCAATCATTTGGTTTAAATAAAAAAT
Source organism: Selene dorsalis (assembly GCA_900303245.1). Lineage (NCBI taxonomy): Eukaryota > Metazoa > Chordata > Actinopteri > Carangiformes > Carangidae > Selene > Selene dorsalis. The sequence goes on along the minus strand of OMNW01001488.1, from coordinate 114,081 downwards.
AGAAACAATGTTCAAAAGGAAAAATGTTGCTGGAGGTTATCCACATATGCCAACACTGATTATAGATCTAAATAAAAAGAAAGCATGCACTGCGACTTCAGAGCTGATGTTATGAAGTGGTTTGTCCTGAAGTGACCTCGGAGACTGGAGACACGAGGACATACAGTCTGATCTGTGAGGTGAAGATGTTACAGTCTGGTTTTAAACATCGTCTGATCCCACTTTCTCAAATCTGAGGGATTTCAGGTTTTCTCTGTTCTATATCTTTGAAATCAAATAACTTTTATTTTTGGCCAGTTTATTTATTAACATCACCTTGGCCTCTGTGATTTTTGTAACAGGCCTGTTTTAATATATTTCAGATTAAATGGTTGATCATGAGAATGAAAATAACTGTGAACTGCAGCCCCTCGTCTAAATGAATACGAGTGCAGTGAAGCCGTACTGAGGCTGTACCTTCCTCTTTATCTTGACTGAGTGGTTAACAATGGTGTCTTGACCATGAAGTGTGTGTTCTAGCAGCTGTTCTCATCCCTCCTTTTTCATCATTTAATTTGCTGCAATGTCACATGACATGAGAAGAAATATGAAGCAGAGCTAAAGAGACTGCGTGGACACAGCTGTCCTTCACAGAGGGAGGTCTGACAGTATTTTAAATTAGTAAAACTGAATATTAAGAGGGCATTAATCTGTTATCACAAGGAGATATATAGTGTAAAATTCTATAGAAAAAATACTTACAGCTAAGTGTTGATTTTTTTTCTGCATTAATGTGGCAGAGGATACAGCTGATGAATCATGCACAGCACGTCTCTGCAGAAAGGCCTGACTCTGCATAATCAGCACAATAAGTCTGGGGCAGTTTTTCTGCCACAGTCACCAGGTTTAACGTAAAACAAAAAAAAATCTGACCAGGTGGCTTCTGTTTTTTTTCCGCTAAAGCACTCTCAGTGTGTGTGTGTGTGTGTGTGTATGTTTACCTGTCCCTTGTGCTGTTTTCTCCTTGTGTTTTGAGTTCACTCTCCTCATCTGATCTCTGGCTGTCAGAGCTGTGACTGTGGTTGGTGTGCATCATCTCTTCCCTCTCCCTGTTTTCCATCTTCAGCTCCAGATTGCCCTGACCTCCCAGACCTCCTGTGGGACATCATAGACAATATTTTCATGTAAAGTGTTAAAACATCTTTAGTTCTAATAGTTGCAGGCAAGGAAAGTGAAATACAGTACAGCAGTGGACAGATGAGAGGAATAACTTGAATATACTCTCACCTTGCATGGGCTGAAGTGTGGCCCTCTGCCTGGGTGGGTATGGGTGGCCATTTTGCGTGCGGCTCTGGAAGGCTGAGTGGTTGCTGTTCATACTGACAGCATCAACCTTTATGACACACAAAGAACAGGATGAGATAAGGACAGTGTTGGTGGGCTCATATGTCCCAATGATCTGAGCACTGAACACCTGAAAACTCCTGAGCGGTTGAGTGTGGACGATGCTGTCGCTCTGTAAATCCCTCTAAGACTGTGACCTCGGCTCAGCCACATACAGTATATAACTCTTAGAGCCAACCAATGACAAGTAGTCACAAAACCAACATCTGCCCTCTCATTTCTGATGTAACCCTGAGCAGATCTCTTGCTCTACACAATTAATTTAATCTCGGACAATCTTAATCCTTCCCTTAAAACTACGATATACTCCCTAAACATACCGCTAATTCTCTTCAGGAAGGATTCACTCATGACCGACACGTCATTTGAAAAAAATAAAATAAAAGTGGGAGAATTTAATACCCCCCTCCCCCAAAGGATTAGACTAAAAACCCCTTTCCCCTGCATATACTTCTACTCCAGCTGGACTAAAATCCCCTTCGTCTACTGAAAGGCAAACATGCTGGAAAGGGAGTGCACCACGCAGGCATCCCCCATCACCCCACTGTGGAATTAGAGTCCGCACATACTGTACGCTCTCCATACAAGAGTGACGTGCCACAGCACCCCTCCATTGTGCTCAGTTTCCTATTTCAAGGACAACAACCTTTACATGAGGAAAACATGCAGACGTAGTGGGTGGAAAATTCCTGAAACTGAATACCACACTCATACTATACACACACCCACATACACACACACACAACGTGGAATTTCCATACACACTGCCCTGTCCTTCCTTAAATACTTCAAAGAAATGGTTGTTAACCATGGTTGGAGTGTGACAGGTGAGCGGCAGAGTGTTGGTGGCGCCCGGGTGGCCGTGGTGGGTCTGGGTCAGCAGGCCGTGGATGTCAGGGGGCAGACCGGACGTGGGGCCCACAGCGTGGTTCCTCAGGACATGGATCACATCATCAAGTCTGTCCAGACGGTCCTCCACCTGAGACTGTAAAACACCGGGGGTCAAAAAGTTGAAACTACACTTTGGCAATCAGGGCAAAGTTTTAAACATTAATAAAGATGGAACATTTCGTATCTCTGAAACTCGCTCTTTCGAAATCATATAAAGCAGCAGTTTTTCTGCTCAGTTTTGACAGGGACTGCCATTTAAGTCAAATGTAATTTTTTTATTGAATGATGGAAACCTTAAAGCAATAGCTGGACATTTTGAGAAATACATTTAGTCACTCTCTTGCAAAGAGTGGGGTGATAAGATCAAGGCTACCAGGCTGCCAGGCAACCAGCCCGACACATAAGATCCTGTAAAACCTCAACATTACATATAACAAGTTTGGTGGTCAGTTCTGGAGGTGCTGACAGGTGGGTTTTGTTTCTTTTAGACAGAATCAGACCACACGCTTCTCCTTGTGTATGGCCTATGCTAAGCTAAGCTAATCGTAAATAGATTGGTTAATAGTATTGTAGTATATTAATAAACATATTTGCTGGGCAAAGAGGAGTGTGGCATGGATCTTCTAAGCCAAGAAAGAAAGCAAATTTGTCGATGCCCTGTAAATGTGGAAATGTTCCTTTAATGTCTGGAAATACAGTCCTTACACTTGTACAGTGTACACTACATATGTACAATCTGCTTTTCTTTCATTTTCCTCATTTAAAGTTTCCTCTAGTTGTCTTTGGCTGGTAATTACTACATATATATCATTATTATTATATAATTATAGTCATTATCGTTATTATTATTACCACATACTTAATATTGGTATTTCCATACAGGCCAATGCATAATTTATATTTGAGTCCAGTAATTGTCTCTAAATGAACTAATGAACCAAGGGGGATGATATTAAACCATGGTGTTTACCATTGATATAAGTGAAGACTCATAGTGTGGTGAGACTGGTGCCTGAACTGAACTCCGGGGCCACATGTTAGTAGTACCTGGGAGGAAGAAAACAACCAAAATAGAGCATGAAGAGCTTGAGATATACAAAATAAAAATAAACAATATTTCACTCTGAGCGGCACCCATGGCTGCATCTGTTACTCCAGTTTACCTGCAGGTTCAGCTGTGTGGGGCAGCGGAGACGGAGACCTCACCGGTGTGGACGAGCTGGAGGGGAAGCTGCTGCTGGTGTGATCAGGGGAATAAATCTGGCAGCAGACAGGGAGAGACAGAGAGAGAAGGAGGGGGAGGGGTGGGACCAGGACATGGATCATTTTAAAAGCACAACTTGTCATTTCTGCGTAAGGTTTTACAGCTGCTGCCACAGCCTTTGGAGCACACTCGTAACCCGAACTAAACTCATCAATTCTGGTCATTTTACTAGTTGGCAGCCAATAAAAACTCCAGCAGCACAAAAGTAGCCCTTGGTTAATATGCACTAGTCTATTACTGGCAGGGTGGAACAACTATTTCCCTTTTGCATTATGCCACTGGGAGTCTTAGGATGTGGTTTTATGCTCTGATCTGACTGTTCGAACATAACAGGGCATAGATGAGTCTGTCTAATAGGATTGAGGTGGTGCATACTTACAGACGCCAGAGCTTTGCCCAAAGTGTCACCGGTCTGCGACCCTCCTGATATATTTCCCTGGCTCCCTGAGACTGCAGAAAAACAGTCATCATAAAAGATATGAATAAAGGACAGTCAAACCTGAGCTAAAAATAAGAAGTGAAGATTATGCTCTGTGTTTCCTCACCTGTTGAATTCTCTGAGGTGTTGATTGATGGAGTGCGTGGTGTATTGTTGCGGTGAAAAGTGGACATAGGTGGGAGACCCCGGTTCATATCGGCAGCCATCACTGAATGTGGAGAGTAGTCCTGAGGGGCAAGCAAGCAGACAGTTGAATATACAGGGGTCAAGAAGCCCCTGTGCTGTCAACATGTTAGGTCTTAGAGGTAAATCTCACCAGGTTACTGTGAGCTGGTTGCAGGCTGCTGTAGCTCCCCGGCTGTGTTTGGTGGATTGTGGCTGCTCCCAGTGCACCTTCATAGCCCTGCTGGTTCAACCCATTTACAGCATTCCAGATGTCGGGTGAATTGCTCGTCCCCTCTAAAATGCATAAAGATATGTTATGGCCTGTACTGGAACAGCATCTCAAACAGCCAGTCCTTCCATGAATCTCCACACCAGTCTCTGTGGAAATAGTCTGTCACTGAGTTTCATGGATGAACTGAAGCTGGTGTTTACCACTTGTTCAGTATATGAATGTGTTATTTTCCCCATTGAAATCTAATCTCAGGGAAATCCAAAATGTCTGGATAATTAATGTAAATGATGTTACAATATTTATGTTGCTCTGAAAGTTGTTTTTTTTCTATTAAAGGCTCTACTTCTAATTTAATCCCAATTCTGCTTTTTTATATTATCTGAATGGTTATTTTAACCCCTAGACTGGAATACTTTATCTGCAGCCTTGGCCATACTGTAGCCTAACTACTGGACAAATTGCCATGATGGATATTCATGTTCCCTTAGGAATAATAAGTAATGACTTCCTCTGATGCCCTGAATTTCCTTCCAGTTGCATCAGGTCAACTTAAAATTGTCCAATACTCAGTTTTTCTGACCAATACAGCAGAAAAAATACTCACATTTCCATCAGCCTTAGCTGTGCTTTGTATTTAGTGCTAATTAGCCATTTTTAGCATGCTCACTTACATTAGCTGTATCTCCTAAACATTGGCAGATTAATATTGTCATTGTTAGCATGTTAGCGTGCTGATTTCAGAGTTGAGCACAAAGTACCTGACAGAGCTGAATGCATGACCACACACTCTCAGTCTTGTTTACTATATTTTCATAATGGTATAAAGGTCTTAGCTGTTTTTGTCTGTGGTTTCGTTTGAAGGAAATTTATTGCTTATGTCGTGAGATCAGACGTTTCTGATCAGGATTTCAAGGCTTTATGGATGAATAAGAAAATAAACAAAAACACAAAAAAGGGACAACAAAGAAGACCCACGTCTGGAACATTTTACTATTGTCTATTTAAAAATCAGAGCATGAAAAGCAGATCATTGTGAGCTCACATAATAATGTTGCCTGATTAAACTTGAACCTGATGGCTGTTTGATGATCCCTGAGAACTCATAAAGTATTTGTAAAGGGATGCACTGTGTTTAAATGGACACTGAACAGAGCAGAATATTGTGATGATTACAGAGATTGTCACTGTGCTACTATTGTTGATGGGTGATCATTTGGACGGACCGAGCTCACCAAAGAAGGTGCTTGCAAACACATTGCTGGGGGCCTTGTTTGATGGATGTGAGGATGAGTTCTGGTTGATGTCGTCATTAGAGGGAGACTGCCCGTAAACCTAAAAAGAAGAACTCATTTAAAGCTTTGATGGAAAACAACCTTGAACCAAAATCATGTGTAATCAAACATCAATTTTCTATTGCGTTTATATTACTGAAACCAATCTTACTGACACAAAGACGAGTGCTATGAGCGCAGGCTGAAGCAACAGTATTATGAAAACAAAGCAGAGAGCTGATGCACACTTAGAGCTATTGCGATAATCCATAAGCTGCAGATCCATGCACCTCCTCATCCGGATTTAGGAACCATTCACCATGAGAAATCCCTGCCCTAATCATGATCAGGTTCGACTGGCTTCACAAGACTGGGATACAATTCCCTCCCAAATAAAATTGAATTACAGGCCTTCTTTTGCTTTGCCCTCAGACCATCTCACCTTAATTATCTCTCCTGTAGAGAACAAAACATCATGCATAGCAAACAGATCAAAGAAATTAACTAAAAATACCTTTAGCTTGTGTGTTCTCTCTTTCTTTTACTCGTGAGCACAGAGCTACAAAGTGCACATATGCACGCAAAACACACCAACACATGCTCACTCACTCAAACACACCAAGAGGTCTGGGCTGCACCTGCACCTCCCTCAATTGCTTTGATGTGCCCCAGGAAATGAAAATAAACCTCCCTGCGCAGCATCAATGGGGTGTCAGTTACCCGGACGACAAGTTCTGTAAAGCAGGCTATTAAAGACTCTCTTGAGTACGCTCATGCAAGCACACTCACAGGCTCACACACATACACACACACAAAGACACACACACACACACACACACACACACATACGTGCAGCCATGACCCTGGCTGGCATGAGTCCCATGGTGATTGTGGGCTAGGCCAAACAGAGGAGCCCCTGCCGACACTGGGCCCGTCTGAGCCGCCATGGGCAGCATATGGCGGAGGATAAAGCCAATTGTCCTCCTTACCATCAGCATAGCAGGCGACCCGTTAATAATGGTCACACCCCCGCCCCAGCACGCCCTCTCTGGCCCCCACTGGAGAGGGGCCGTCACCATGGCATCCTCTTTTAGCATAGCATTGATTTAGGAACCATCAATCATGGCATCACAAATGATTAGGGACTTTTTTTTTCTTTTCAACAAATGAAGACCACAACTAAGAGAAGATTGGAATAATATAACCACCCTGCATATGCTTGAAAGAATCATTTTGAACATGTGTCCTTGAACGTCCCAAGTTAGTTCAGTCTAAAAGCTCCTATCAACTGTACAAAAGGAGGAAATGACTACACTATTTCCCCCATTGTAAATGTAGACAGCATTATGATGCTGGATGAGTGAAACATCAACTCGCTATTTAGGGCCTATGCTGTGCTCCACCACGGCCAACTCCAGCCACATGCAACCAATTTTCTGCCTCTGTGATCCACGATGTCTGGATATGGTTAGTCTCACAGAGATCAAAGCTGCCTTTGATAATGGCTGCAGTGGTGGAGGGACTGCTCCAACATAGCGGGGTTAAATCAAATAGAAAAAGCAGCAATCTGCTTCATGTCAAGATGTTTTCTGCTGCTAGGCTTGACTACATGGTGCTCAGCTAACAGGAAGCAGGAATCTCACCGGTGCATTTTAACACGAGTTTGTCAACATGAAACCACAAGTGAGTGAATGTAATGACTGAGCAGCATTAATGTGGGTGTTGTGCAATGGTAATGATTATGGGTGGTGTGTGCTGTTGTAAATATTTAGAATGACAAATGTAATTTTTATGTAAACTCCAAGACGGATGTGGGTTGAAATGCAGTTAATGGGAAACCAAATATACAAATCAGAAAAATTCAAAAGACCAACTCACTAAGATATTTATGCTTATATAAGATTTAGCTATGCTTATAATATTTAAACAGACTGTTGCAGTTCTTGCATCAACTCCACTAAGTTTCAGCCACTGAAGTCTAAACAAGAGTAAGCTTCATACCATATACACAGCCCATCATGACAGTGACAATGACACATTCAGTACAAACTACAGACGTGACACATTTAAAACACAAAGCTCTTTTTTTCATGTGTCTCACGCACAGAGAAAGAGCCACACTTGCAAACAAGCCAGAAGAAACAACCTTATATCCCTGCAAATGTTCTGTGCAGAGAAAGAAACGTTCCCACCAACTCTGTCCTGCCTCACTGAAGGTATATCCAGATGAGAGGATGTTGAATTACAGTATCTCTAACTTTTATAAAGGTTGCACATGAAAAACAATTCCTTACAGAAGCAGAACATTTTATCACATCTGTTAGAGACCACAACGTGGAGTCTCTGTAAACAGATAAAGCTGGAAACTAGTGATGAATTGAGGAAGTCAGCATAAACAGACACAACATCTGAGAAGACCATTTCAAAATCCAACAGCATCCTCACTATTCAACACACTGATACTAACAACTAACCTCTGGAAAATAAATGATAAATACACATAAGAAATGTACTCACGGGTTTCATGTTGTAGCAATACATCAATGAGTTGTTGCCTGTGCCAGAGACAGGATGAGCACAGTACATGACTCTGTCTGGTTCAGTGCAAGACTCCAGCCTCACAATACAGTCCACACACAGCTCGTCTGTCCGTGTCTCTACTCATGTGTATATAGTCCACATGCACTCCTTCCCCTAACCTACCCCTGCTGGTCATGCAGCTACCCGCAGACAACTTATGCAAATCAGGGCTGGACCATTCTACGCAGCAGAGAGGGGTGGCCAAGGGTTGATGCTATTATTGTAGTGCAAGCCTGCTCCAGAGTATAATGAACACCGTTTTTTTTATTTTATCAGTGAATATTCATTTATAAAACATTAGTGTTAAGTTTGTGGTGACATTTGAGGGGTCTGTTTGTGCAGGATAGCAACATGAAAATAACCAAAACTTGAAATAATTAGGGAATTCCCCACCCAGGCCTGAGAAAACAAGGATGATCACAACAATCTAAAAAGGAAAAGTTGTCATCATCAGTGTGGCTTATATGTTGTGTTATTCAGGTGTCCTCCTGTCTCTGTGATACCCTCTGTTAGTGTAAAATCATACGTTAGCGAGTTCAGCGGTGCCTCCTCAGGACCAGGGAGCAGTGATGACGCTATGAAGATTAGCTCCTGTTAAACAGGTAGAGGTTTCCAGTAAACAGAAGATACCACACCCCTGTCTGACCCACATTTACAAATAGAACCAAGTCTTGGTTTGTAGGCACGTGTAGCGTAGCAGGCTTTTCTAGTGGCTGGGTTAAAGGTTATTTTTAAAGTAGTCTGTCTGGGTGATCTGCTAATGAACAACAACAGTCAGACTTCCTGTTTCAGGTAAAAAAAACAAAAAAAATCCACTGTCAGCTGCGATGGTGCTGAAACTCAAAGTTGCACAGCTGCACATGTGAACGAGCAACTTATGGTTCTGATTTCTGGATGTTATCTTCAGAAACCATCTTCAAGGAGAGTCGGCTGTTCTCTTTGAATGACTTCATCGGCCAGAATAAACAGTACAAGCAGTCTTGCAGTATCTTTGCACCAAACTCTGTAGATCACATACATAGACGAGAAAAAAAACACACTGCAGTTGGCACGACACACAGACTTGCAGAACTGTACGTCGTCCTGGCAAGCCATTTTGTCCTAGAAAGACCTAACAAGAATCCAATCAAATAATTCCCACTGAGACAGCAGCAAAGTGTTTATCTTAAACACATTGTCTTACTAACCCTCCAGTGTTTACACTGAAGCCACAGGGGACTGGGTGTACTGCTGCCAAACTAACGGCTCTCTGGAATCTGTCCATAGCATCTATCTCTGTTCAAGTCTTTGAGAAATGTTTGTTTATGACTTTTAATGCACAGTTTGTGCAGCTTAAATAGATCTTTATGAAAATATGCCGACTGTTTTTAAACAATGCTTTTTCCACTGAAAGGAGTGATCATGTTGAGCGAACTCTTCATCGCTAAATTAGAAAACTGGTATTTGACAAGCATGACCATAAGTAGGAGGCTAAAAGAAGAAGAAGAGAAACTAATTACTGTCAACTGGTTTCAGTCTCTGTGAAGGTGAGTTGTGCAGTCCATGCAGCTTCCTTAAAGTCAAAGTCTAATCCTGACTATCCACACAAGCATTAACTGGGTTAGGAGGTCAGTCTCTTCATCTTCACCACAACTACTGATTGTGGACCATTCCCTCTTCACTATATATTTTCTTATATATTTTCATAATAAGATTTCAGTTATCATGAAGAAATTTGCCATAAGGAGATGTCAAAATTCAGAATATATCATATATATTATTAAATATTCAAGGAAGAGCAGTGGCTACTGAATGACCTTTTCTGCTGACAGAGATCAGTTCTCCTATCTGAGATACTAAACGTGCATAACACACACACATATCTTGGGTAAATGATCCAAGAGCAAATATATACAGTCCCCTAACCCTGAACTTTGCATCAATCTTAGTTAATTGCAGTCTTGTCAGGAGTGCGATTATTCAAACAGGTAATGCAAATGTTAATGAGTTCAAATTTGCATATCTTTATTTTCCCATGGTTGAAATGTCATTGGTTATGGCGCTCTACAATGAAGAATGTCACTCCTGATGGCCCCCTGATAGGCTGTTGGCCATTAAGAGGCCAAAAAAGAGCAACTGAAGGGGTTGGAGGAGAAATAAATAAGGAACTAGGCTCAAAACAAAATGGAGACTTTTATATGCAAATAAATGAAAACACAGTCACGTAATCATGCCATCATTGCATTCCTCGGTTATCAAATTCAATTTTTGCAGGATATAATTTCGTGAGTTGCACAAAATCAGATCATATTCCAGGAAGGAAAAAAAAATCTTTATTGATATCGCTGACCAGTTAGAGGATAAACACAACCTTTGCAGTCTGAAGTCATGGTTGTCCTTTTAGTGTGCAATATGCTGTTGTGCATACTATGCCTTCAACACACATTTCAAGTGTTGTTGGCATATTCCTCATCGTCATGCGCCTGATTTGACATGGCTTAAATAACTATCTTCCTGCCAGTGATTGGCATTCACACAAGAAGGGGTGAGTGGGACTGGGGAGCAGATGGTGACATTCCACATGACCAAACTGATCAATCAGCATGCTGGGACGCAGGTGCAGCACAGGCGGGCAGCACCACACCATCTATTTCACCATCTACGGGGCACAAATACATGGGCACCAATCGTGGCACCCTGAGGGTCTGCATGCTCCTCTGTCCCGCTGTGCCAAGGTTGATGACATCAGAATTTCCCATCCGCTCTTCCACAGGATGCCAAGAAAAAGGAGGAAAAAAAACTCTGTATAAAATCTGCAATAACATCCTGGCCCGGGACAGGTTGTGTAAATGACGTCAAATTCAGGGACTCCCATAATTCACCCTAGTACTGAACTGATACACCAAAGGTAAATGCAAACATTAAGTGTTATTTGTCATATCTGATAACAGCATTTTGGAAGTAAGATGGCTAAAATGACTTTCTTAGTGCAGACACACATTCTTGGCTTATGTCACAGTCTTACATGACCCCATCCTAATATTCTGGTTTAGCTTTTACAGAAACATTTTTCTTTTGTATTTTTTGCAAAATCATTGATAAGTACTGTGATTATGTTGTTTGTTTGTTTTTTGTTATTTGTTGCTAAGATGTCAGACAGTGATAAGAAAAAAATTCTGTTATAAATTCCCCTAACTCAGTGTGATGCATTTAAGATACAGTTTTTGTCCCAACAAAAAAGACAAGAAAAAAGAAACAAACAAAAGAAACAAAGATTAGAGATAGTTAAATATGCCAGAACAAATCAATCCAATAAATTGCAGCCAATAAATATTGGCATTTTGTAAGAAAAACAGAAAAAGAAAAATATGGATAAATACAATATTAACAGATCATCAATATACCTGCCAAATTATTTCTCATCATTACACTGGTTGACTAAGCAACCAGCTTTCACTTCCTGTCCATTCCTATGAGAAATACATTTGTTGGATTGAATGCAGGTTACCATCAACATAGAAAGATAACACTAATGTGATTTATACTGCACATAAGCCATATGATGCCACCATATGATATCCATGGAAAAACACAACTGATCTGCAGTGCAACAATATAATGTGTTTGTAAATGTTTAATCTGGAATACTCTATTGAGGATATGCCAGTGAATGCATCTCAGGCCTACTCTATGTGTGCAGGGGTAAGCGGGTTGACCGTGGTCTTTGATACCTGCTGGCGTGACTCTGTGCTGAGGATCTACTACTTCAGGATAAAACCTGGACACAGTGAGCTGATCTTATAGTCTGGCCTGAGTGCTGGGAGAAGAGGGGGGTGTAAGAGGATTGAATCGGCTGTGGCTGCACGCTGCACGTGAGAGCCAGACTCACCGACCTCTGCACCACAGTGACCTCGCTGTCCCACATTCACCAGAACCTATGAGGAGAAGACGAGTGGTTTTAGGTCACTGTCGGTCTAGTGTTTGACCTGGTCAGTGTTCATGCAGCACGTCATGACATCAAAATGCCACAACAAACAAAACAAGTGGTGTTTCAAGCTGTAAACATGTTAAAATGTGCCATAACCTAATGTATATTTTAGACTACAGTATATCGCTAAATGTTATTTATTAACTTTAATTGGTGTCTCATTGAATAAAATTAGAAACTATAGACAATGTTTCACTGTGACTGATCATCCAAATATATATATATATATACATATATACATATTTTATTTGAACACATATCTTATCATTTCAAATAGATTTAAATAAGGAGAAGTAGGAAAAATATCCCTTTAAATTAGTTGTTTTTGAAAATGTAACTGTATGTCACAGCATAATGTGACATTTGTCCTCCAAAAAATGCACTTTGTGTAAAAATGAAGCAACAGGCCAACATGTGTCTCAGAGCTACACAGTCTGACTGAGATATTGTAAGGTGTGAGTGTGGTGACCACAAAAATGGCAGCCACTATAGGAGGAGTGTTGTGTAAATCTTAACATTTGGAGGAATGAGCAAGGGCAAAGACTGCTGAGATGAGACCTTCCAACCCAAATCAGAAGTGACAGAAGATTGACAGTAAAATAAATCAGTCCAGAATAGCCAGCAACCCAAGGTCAAAAATAGAGTGAGAAAACAATGACTAACAAGGAAACAACATTTTCTTGAGATTTAGATGAAGTGTCACTGTTCCACACCTCCGGTGTTGTTAACAAGTCAGCAAATGACAGGGTTTGATGGATGTGTGTGATACGTTGCGGAAAGAAGAAGAAACTGTCAGGAATATGTGAATGTTGAAGCAGAGATCTGTTTCATCAAATCACAGCAGCAAAAAGAATAAAACACGTGCACTATCTGATCAGAATGAAATCGATTCTTTGAAAAATGTTTTACACTTTCACATAAAAATACTAATGTAATGACATAATCCTGCAACTTTACATCGTTGGCCCTCCATTTTCTAGTTGAAAAAGTGTAACAGGAGCATTCACTCAGGACTGTTCCTGAGTGAATGCAACATGAGTGTCATTTTTATTGGTCTTTCGTTTGATTTATGAAAATTTAATTTGTATTTCATACAGCAGAGGGTGCAAAGCTCAACTACAAGACACTCATGTTCTGCAGCAAAGAAAACAGGAGGTGTTGTATATCAAATATATCACACATAAGATATGTAATATTTATAATCTTCTCTATATCTATTCTATTACCTCATCTCACATGGCTCCCTCATTTCTGCACATCATCTCTGACCCCCCTCCCCTTTGTTAACCAGCCAGAAAAAAGTTGTTTCAAATATTTATCGAAGATCAAGTATGTTTCTTGTCACACACTTCCTCTCTAGGTGAATGATCATTATACAAAGACACACTTCGGCCTTTTTCTGTCTCAGCTACAAGATTCATTAACCTGTGCACATGCAACATTTCCCTGATTTAAAACCTTAACAGCAGAATATGTTGAAATTCATTTCATCCTCTCAGACATTTGTATTAAACTGTGTTCCACCTTGTTGGTGAATTCATGAGTTTTGGCTAAAAACATGTTGGACACCAAAGTCTAATCAGTTCATCCTTGAGTAAACGACTGTGCCTCAAGGCAGTCATGACATATCACATTTAAGAGCCCAAAAAAGTGCTTAGTGAAGTCACATTGACCTTGACCTTTGACCTTTTCCCACCAAAATCTTATCATCTTACTCTTGAGTTCAAATTTGAAGACGTTCCCTGAAGGTTTGCATCCATACGGCTAAATTTGTATTTGTTATGTTGCTATGACCTTGATCTTTGACCACCACACTCAAATCACTTCAACCTTGAGTCCAAGTCAATGTTTGTGTCAAATTTGAAGACATTGAGTGGAATAGTGCATGCACATCCAGTGTGTGAATCCGGGTGCCAAACAAAAAGCAAATTAAGGTGAATAAAGAAAAATTTGAAGACATTCCCTCAAGATGTTACTCATATATATTGTGTTCATGAGAACTGCACAGATGTACAATCTTAAAATAGGCCTGACTGTCACCAATATAAAAGGTTCAGGAGCTCCCTGTGTTACAGGATGTAACTATTGTGGACAGCAAGTGTGTTGTGCAAATGCAAATTACAATATGTTGTTATGAATAGTATTTGAGTTTTCTACTATACTAACAAGCCATTTTCTTTCCAGATGGGAAAGTCAGTAGGAGTTCCTTTCATAGAAGCAGTGAAAAGAGTCAGCCCTCTACTTTAATGAGCTGACCTGCACCAAACAGAGACTATAACAAATGTGATGCAGGTGTTACATACTCAGAGTTACATCTGTATACCCTTAAATCAGACTTTCATAATCCAGCACCATCATATGCTCCCTTACTGTAAACCTAGCCGTACTGATTGCAGGAATACAGTTGATACTTATTTTATAAAGCCAGGATCATAGTAAGCAGTTTCAATCTTTTTCAGATATCATGGATTTTCTTTTCTTATGTTTTGTTTCTTCTCTGTTTTACATAAAAATGTGTCATTTTATCCATATCATTAACTCTTGTTCATAAAATTACTTTCAAGAATGAACCATTCATCCATGTATTGGTGCACTGGTTTATGAGAACTTTCTGATATCATGATGTGTAAAACAACAGTCCTAAAATATATGGAAGGTTCCAATATTGAAAACACAAATGCCTGAGTGTGGCTTCTTCTTAAGTGTGATGAAGATGAAGATGATGCCACTGTGCATCATCTTCATCTTAGGTCTGTACACTTGGATATCTGACCTGGGCCTCTGACTCCACCATCAGCATCTGTGCTCTGATACAAAGCAGAGACACACTTTGCTGAGAGATGCTAAATACAAATAAGTACAAAGCTGAAGCGTCCTGCAGCAGAACGTGACGCAGTGTAGCAACATTTCTATTATTCCCCTAGGATCCTGTTATTCTTATCTCAAAGTCAGACTTGCACATACATGCTCTCGGTCTATTGCTGTCTTGCATTATGTTTCTGTGGTGGGGTCCTGTGGTGTGAGTGGATCAGTCAAGTGACATTGCCTGTTTCCATCAACAGATGGCAGCATAAAATAAGTCGTGATGGAAGAATTTATTTAGGTCTTGTTTTTCTTGACCTGGTGACTTCATTATTCTGGATCTTCACGTTTACACTCTCATAACATGGATGTATAGATCACTGTTGATTATTTGCTGGTTGAACAGTCAATTATGATCAAATTAATAGCATTTTTTTTTTTATCTGTCATTTAATGCAGGTTTAACGATGTGACATAAGTGACGCCTATATTTGTGTGTGGTACAGACTGTCTCATTTCAGTTCATCCTCAGGTTATTTTTTACGCCAACAGTGTCTCACATTTCAGGCGAAGGGAAAAAATAGTGAGCTGTGTGATGAGCACAGAGAAACCTGAAGACAATCTGTCTGTGGAGCCGCTTTGGTGTTTGTGCATTTCCTCCACGAGCCCCCGATCAGATCGTCGTTCGATGGGAGCGCATCGGCACAAGATCGAGATCAATACACGCGGTGGTAAATAACGGGTTTACATGTTGGAGTGATATCACCCCGGCTGTTTACCCGTCATTGTCACTATCTGCTCAACCAGCTTCCTGCACAGCGCCCCCTCCGGCCCACAGCGGGACTACAGCACACAGACTGTGTCGAGTTAGACACAAGCAAAACACTAAACTCCCGGTCAGGATTTTAAAATTAAAAGTCTGTATAACGTGCACAATTTACTGATTCTGGTTGGTTAATAAAGCAGGTTGATCATGATTATGACAATGATTACTAATGGTTGTTGTTAGTGTTGATTGATCTGCCACTGTAAAAATGCACATTTTGTCTTTGACTGTTTTATCCAACCAATGAGATTGAAACTGGAAATAAAATCACAAATTGTAAGTATACTCAGCACCCACAGTGTACACTCAGCAGTGTGCTCTGCTCTGTATTTGGGTTTATGATTTTTTAAGTGTGCTTTAAAAGTCGAGTCAATTTTATTTATAAAGTGACAATTCACAACAAAGTTATCTCAAGGTACTTAACACATAGAAAAAAATTGTTGGGTGCTCATATGAAACCTTAACTTGCTGTAATCTTCCCTCCTCTTTATACTATATAATGATCCTTCCTGATGTGGTTCCAGTGTAGATGATGGGGGACAATCCAGAAAGTCTACAGTCCTTTTTTCATAAAAAGAAAAAAAAGACATTTCAAAAGTTTACTGTTTGTTTGTTTGTTTTTTTTACAATCGATCTATGTAGGCCAATGAAAACACAAAAGTCTATCTATCTATCTATCTATCTATCTATCTATCTATCTATCTATCTATCTATCTATCTATCTATCTATCTATCTATCTATCTATCTATCTATCTCCTGTTGACATGGTGAAAGTCAGCTTTTATTTTGACGGTGAAATCCCGCCGTACTTCCGGCCTCTCCCCTGCAGTCTGTGGGTACCTTGACGCGGACGGCTCGTCTGTAGCTGCTGCTGGCTGCTGCAGGCGTGCTATTTGCGGCAGCGGAGAGACCTCCTCGAAATGCCTTTTGTATGCCCGGGTGTTTTTTTCTTTCTGGTTTTGTTTTGCCTTCGTGCCGGGGTCACATCACAGCGTTTGTAGCCATGCTCCGCGGGGGATTCAGCGGGCTGTCCTAGCTGCCTGAGCCGCTCCAGCAGCGGTGGGTCCGGTGCAGTGCACAGCCGGGGATGAGGCCTACTTGTTAAAGCTCCCCACCACCCCTCCATCGCGATGGCTGATGATCAACAACAACCTGGTCAGAAGCCTGCCTCGGGATTAGGCTCTCTTCCAGCGCTGGTGCCGGGACTCCAGGGGCCCGAGGCCAACGCGTTACAGTTCAAAATAAAGAATTCAATTTGGTAAGGATGGACACGGTCCTCGAGCAGCCACACTGTCCTTTTCGCTAGCCGTAGCCTCGTAATTAGCGTATCTAGCTTGTGGAGTGGCAGGGAGGCAGAGAGCTGCACAAAGCGGGTTTGGAAAATAACACGAGTGTACCCGTGCTAACCTGTGCTGGATGTTTAGCCCGAAACGCGATGTGAGCGAGCAGAGCTGCGCTGTCTGCAGCCTGCTAGTGCAGCGACAACACGGCAGCGTCGGTGGAGGTGCAGCTGTAGTAGCTCTGATCATTAGTATGGAGCCACGGGAGGCCATGTTACAGATGACACCAAATCCACCGGTGGGGCTGATGCTCAGCGTGACAGGTGTCATGAAGACACACACAGCTCCTCTGTCTCACTGCTGTCCACGGAACAGCAGCTGATAGTATTTATAGTATTAATATTATCAATAATCGTCTCAATGCAAGAACTTGTTCTGACAGTGATTCGGTATGTGCATTACTGTATTAGATAGATAGATAGATAGATAGATAGATAGATAGATAGATAGATAGATAGATAGATAGATAGGGAAATTCAGCTCATCTACCATTTGCAGAAGAATGAAAAAGTCTGATGGCTGTGGGTATAAAAGATCTTCTGTATATTCCACTGTATGTTACACACAGTGGGTTTGACAAAGCTGCATACAGTTTGATTTTGATCGTTCATCAGTTATAATTAGAGTCAATCGACAAGTCAATCGACCACTGTGCATTTTATCATCTATATCAAATTAGTTGTCATCGTGTGCAGGGGCTTTGGGGAGAATTCAGACAGCCTCAGTCTCCACAAATAACCCACTGTCAGCAGGAACATGCTGTTAAAGGTTTTTACGGATTTGTGTTCAGAAAAATTGAAACATTTGTCATTGATATAAATAACCAGACTGTACTGTGAGATTCAGCTGCATCTTTTGATGAACCTGCTGTGATTATGTTTGAGATCTCTCCATGGTTGTGTCTGAAATCACCATTAACTGAAATCAGGATTGGTAATGATTATTTAGTACTAGTACTGCAGTGTGTATATTTTATCTACTTTAATATGAATCATGTGGTTGTGGAAAATCCCCAATTTTCCACAGTTATTTTAACATGTGGCATTGAAAAACACAGGTATAAAAATAAAATGAGTGATGGCTGAATACCATTGAACGGCCTTGGTTTAGGGTCCTGGTGTTGACCGTACTGGATCACTGACCTATCACTGGGACACTTTAAAAGAACAAAGTTGTTATTAATGTTCTCAGCTTCACATGTTTTTCCTACTTTGGTCGGTCAGTAAGTGTCCATGACATGTCCTCTGTTTCCTGCTTATACTCACAAAATGTGACAATTACACCAGTGTAACCCTACAACAGTGATATGATGGTGATACTATGTGCCTTAAATTTCTTAGTGGGCTCCATGGTGTCTGCTCTGTAGGGACTTTTAGTTTGAATAAAATAGAAAGTGATTTCAGACACCATCCAGACCTGTGGCAAATTTACTGACGATACAAGTTGAGTGTAATGTACGGTCTCTCCTCTCTTGCTTGTCAGACCAAAAACCAGGTCGTTAATCTATGTGGCCCATAGTGATTGTGTAATGACACAGCATAGACCTGAGTATGAAACCACATCTTAAGCTGTGAATATTCCTCAGAGAGCAGATGGCTGCATTATTGTGAAATGGAGGAAGTAAAAAGCCGGTAGGACTTTGTTGAGTTTGGGGTCCACCCAGTTCTGATCAGGGAGGAGACCAAGAAGCTAGTGTGTACTGCAATCAGCTGGTTAACACCATTTCTACATTAAAACACACTATGTATACAAACCATAGAGCCAACACAATGCAGGAGAGGCTCTGGGATATGTCCCTGCATGTCCTTGAATGGCCCAGCCAAAACCATCCCATAGAACATCTGTGGAGAGACCTTGAGAGGAACTGCCAGGAAAAAGACTTGAAGGTGTAATGACTGTTCAAGGGACTTAGGCAAAGTGCTGAAGAAAAGCTGTGAATTATTATGATACTCTGCTGAATTGTCTGAATACTTTCCAAAGTCATTTAATATCATAGTACTTAATTAAATGTCACATAGAATTGTGTCATCTAATTTAGGATATAAAAAAAAAAAAAATACAATTAATCGACCGCAGTGTAGTCAGACTGACTGTTCATGTAAGGTCTTGTCTCATTTCATTCAAAAACATGGTAACAGGGTTAAGAAATATAATAATAATATATGTATCAGTGTTTTTTTCCAAGTCGTATGCATTCACCAGTCTGGTTTTGTCTCTGTTTCTCATTGCAGTAAATCTGTACAATCAAAAGTGGACAGCATATTGGTGAGTATCCTGCTTTAAAACAGTCTTTGTTTGTTACCCAACACTCTGCCACCACCTTATCAGAGACACAGTCAACTGTTTATCAGTGGATCATAAAAAAGCATATATACATGTGTGTTTCATGCTAATAACTTAATAAACTTAAGTCACGTAGTTGTCCGTTCGATACACCAGTGACAAACTGAAATGATGCAAAATAAGATATACGTTCATGATAACATTAAAATATGCACTA
Organism: Selene dorsalis; assembly: GCA_900303245.1. Lineage (NCBI taxonomy): Eukaryota > Metazoa > Chordata > Actinopteri > Carangiformes > Carangidae > Selene > Selene dorsalis. The sequence continues at coordinate 94,420 of OMNW01001488.1, read as the reverse complement.
TGGTGAGCAGTGTATTAAATACACGTTCAATCAATTTTTCAAAATATAAAAAGGAATGTGACATGAACACAAATGTGATGTGTATAATTATTGAGATATACTGCATATCAGTGTATCAATGTTTTTTAATTTAGTAAAAAGTGATTTCTATTTATGTGCATGTTGTGGTGGATTCATCTGAGCTGAAGTGTTGAACACCTTGTATTCAGCAACAATCAAAGCTGCGTGATAAAGCTTTTGTCTATTTTTATGTCAAAAAAAAACAACAACAAGAGAGTAGGTATTTTAATTTCAACAAGTCTGTCTGTTGTTTGGCAGATTTCAGCAGCCAGGTTTAGTCCATTGGAAGTAAGATAAATATCCAGCTTTTAGCACATCTGCGTGTCTGTGAATGTGTCTCACATCTGGAGAACACTGTACATGTATAGAATGTAAAGATGAGGGGACAAAATATGAATACCTCTGATAATATTTAGGGGAGGGTAACATGGTTTTATTTTAATGGTGATGTTTATGTATGTGTACATACTGACATTTAAATCTTATATAGCTCATATAATCAGATTTGAATGTGTTTGCTTTACTCACCACCTGATAAATCAAGACATTTCATTATATAGATGCAAAAAAAACTGTTTTGCATGGATGTTATATAAATGATATGACAGCACATTACCGAGTGATAAATTAAAACAACTAGATGATTTGATGTCACCTTTCTAAAGTGTTTAAATTTAACACTCCAACATGTGAAGAACATTTTCAATAAAGGTGTCAGTGTATAGATCGACTGAGCTGAGGAACAATGCATTTCAGATTGAATGATACAATATTAATATTACTGTGTGAGGTGATTTTTGCATTGTGGTGTTTAATTTTTGACAGATTTTGACATCAAGTTTTCCAGTTCTGAGACATTCAAACATGTTGGAAATCAAATCATACAAATGAAATCGAACATCTCAGGTTGTCAAGGTTACCGGTATACAGCACATGCAAATGGCAGATGTATTAGGGAACAACCAAAAAATGCAAAGGAGCGCAAAAGGTCCAAAAGTAGGGAATAAGGCGTGTAAGCAGAGAAGGGCTTGACTAATTTGCTCGGTGCTCGTAGGGATGAGGTGTAGTAAATAGCATTTTCATTCGCTGCTCATTGGCTGACAGCCCTCTCCTCATTCATTCAAGTATCTGTTTCCCTAGCAACAAAGAGACAAATAAAAAGAAACAGGTAAGGTGAAGCCATTCTTACACACCCAGTGACAAGCAGATGGGCTGGAATCAATAGTAAGCGACTGTCAGACCTGAGCAGTGTGTTTGATACCGCTGCTAAAATTCAGTGTAGTTAAACCTCTCTGACTGCCCTGAAATAAGGTGCAGATCCTTTCAATCACTGCCATCTTCTGACTTCATTCTCTATTCACCAAGTCGGTCTTCATGAAACGTACATTTATACATTCAGTTCTGGTCTGCACCTGATCTACCTGCTTTGATCTGAATCATCTTTTGAGTGGTTTCCTTTGTGATATTCTCATTTTCACAGCAAGATGTTGAGAAGTTTACAGACATCGAAAAACTCTACCTCTACCTTAAGTTGCCTTCTGGTCCCAGCAGTGGCAATGATAAAAGGTAAGTCACAGTGACAGACACACACACAAACACACACTCAGTTTTCTTTGGCCTTTTTTTTTTCTTTTTCTTTTTTTTGGCCTCTCACACACACGTGGCTGCTGCCTTGTGGCTCTCATTGCATTATTGGTGCTCTTGTCTCATTGCTTGTCAAACTTTCAAGTCTCTACCCACTGGCTGCTACACAGACACAGTTTAGGCTGATAGCTCCTAGACATAGGTTTCTTTTCCTTTTCTTTCCTTTTTTATTTAGTGACATTTTTTGGGGCGATGTTTGTCACGGGTGTTTTTTTTTCTTCGTACGAAACTAACTCTAATTTTCAGTTGTATGATTAATAATCATGATAAGGGCCAGGGTTATAATCATGATAATCATGATAATGCAAACCACTGATATATGTAGATTTTTGCTATACCTAGCTGTCTGTGTTTCATTTGTTTCCCCATATCTATTCATCACCCCAACCCCCAAATTCTGCCCATTTGGACTGAGAATGAGAGGGGGTCCTCCACTCCTGGATTATGGTATTGAAGTTTCTGTATTAACAAGAAATGATGCATACATGTCGAGGACACCGCCCTCACCAGGCCTGTCTGTCTTATGCACCAATTGTAGTGATCAGAGTTCCATGTCATCAAGCCGTACTCAACAGATGTATGCATTCAACTGGATACGGAATCACCTAGAAGAGCACCCAGAGACTTCCCTCCCAAAGCAAGAGGTGTATGATGAATACAAGTGAGTGTGTGGGTCAGGGGAGGTAAGGTGGGGGGAATCAGTGTGTGTTTTACCTTTTTAACCTCACGGTGGATCTTCTTCTCTCACAGGAGCTATTGTGACAATCTCGGCTACAATCCACTGAGTGCAGCAGACTTTGGGAAGATCATGAAGAATGTCTTTCCTAATATGAAGGCACGTCGACTGGGCATGAGGGGCAAATCCAAATATCCTTTAATTCTGAAGAAGCTGTTAGCAGAAAGACTATCAGTGCTGTGTTATAGTTGTTTTTTTCTTTTTTTTGCCTGTGTGAGGGTTTGGGGTGATGTTTTTTGTTGATAGTGCTCTCATTACGATCTGTATCAGAGATCATGTTACTCTTTGGTCTTATTGTCTTGTTTTCATAAAATCAAATTGGCACATAAAGCAGAAACTGCTGATTATAAAGTTCAGCTGTTGACAGTTGTTCTTGATCAAATGAATAATCAATTCTGGAAAAATCTGTTTAAACTGTGAGTGTTATCAATAATTTACAAGATAAGGTAGGTGATGTCAACAAGACCCCAGTGAAAAACCAGATTTCTTACAATGATATAAATTCTCATTATAAGTAGCTAATTTGTTTTTGTTGATATAAGATGATGTAATACGCAGTGCCACATACAATCCTTGAAAAACCTGCTGCCACTGTGTGTTCACTACAGCCAAAAGGTTGTTTCCTATTTTGCTGGTGTGTTTAAAGAGTCTGTAGCCACAGCAGTAGCAGCAGTAGTCACAGAGGTCAAAGGGTGATGTTAAGATTTGTTGATAAAAGAGCTTCTTCGTTGTTAACGCAGAGACTAGCAGAGGATAGATTAGACAGAAAGTCACAGGCAGTTTTTAGATTTGTCCAGACTCATCAAAGGGTTGGCACTGACATACTGTAACCATCTCTGTATCCAGAGTCAATGTGTTTAGAAACCTTAACTCCTTCTCACATACTGTTATAGCGGGTTAAGGAAGAAAGCTTTTGTTCACATGCCGTCTTTACCAAACCTGGATCTACAGAAATCGGGTGATGGGGTAAGTTACATCATAACAGCTAACAAAAAAAATAAAAATGCAGTGAAACTTTCAAACCAGTCTGATGTTCATCCACGTGTATTTGTCTGGCTGTAGTGTGAGCTGATGGAGCCGACCGGCCAGTCACCAAGCGCTGAAGATGAGATGAGATCTGCTGCCTGTGGACTGGTGTGTGAGTGGGCACAAAAGGTCCTGAGCCGTCAGTTTGACAACGTTGAGGACCTGGCCCGCTTCTTGCTCAATAGCCACTACATTGGTACTAAGTCCATGGCTGCACTCACTGTTATGACCGGAACGCCTACAGGTAAAGATGCATCCTCTGATCTGTTGTGTTCATTATACTGCTGCCTGTGTGATGTCATATAGATGAGGAGGATAAATGCAAGAAATATGATTGATTGTTGATATTTGCCGTGTGATCCTTATCATTGGACAGACTTGTTCACAAGAATAAACAAAAGGCTCTGGGAGAAAAGTTGATGGACCTGAATTTTGTTCATATTCATGCCTCTACATGTCTGCATCTCACTGTAGATGTGAAAGCTGTAAAAACAATTCAATAATGAATTCTTGGAAAATTCATTAACACACTTAAAGAGAAACTATGCAAGATTTTTACCTTTATGAAATTTGAATTATTAGTTTATTAAACAGCTTTGGAGTAATTGTGATGGTTAAATGACTTATTATGGGGAGAATGGAGGCTCTCTGCCTTCCACCTAGCGACTCTTGGCCAAAAACCAACCTTGCAAGATCAGTGCCTCCGCCCCGTTGTCCCAGATCTTGTCTCGACGGCACCATGACACATAACCTGAATCTCTCATTTATGACAGATAAGACTGCACAAATATACACATCGTAACACGTATATGATATATAATGTTATCCACCGCTTCATAGATTGCCTTCTCGCTGGCTTTGTTGAAAATAAATGCACATAGAGGAGGGTTAGCAAAAAAAGCGATCGGACTTGTATAGTTCCCCTTTAAGTGAACCATGATAGTGGGAGCAGTCAGGTGTCAGTCTACTGCAGCTATTCAACACAAATTAAAACTAGCTGAAAATCAAAAGGAGCGTCATCAGCAGAGTTGTGACATTATTTTGTCATCACGTACATATGGTCAAATTAGATTTTAATGGAAATTACACCATCAAAGAATTATAATTACATAGTTCAATCCCACTATACAAAACGTTAAACCTCTCTTGTATATCTGTCTCAATGTCTTTCTGACAAATTCAAAATTTGAAATTTAAATAAACATAGATATTGTGGTTCAGGAGTAACAGTACTGAATGGAAACGATTTACAATATTTGGGTCAGTTTTCAATTTTGCAGGTTTGTGATGCTTGATGCTGCTGCTCATAATATTCACCATGTTTACAGTACATGTAGCTGCAAGCTGCTAATCATAATCTTTGAATTTCTATTCTCTTGACAGGAATGAAGACACCAACTCCTTCCTCTGCGTTTGTGCCCACAGCTGAGGCAAACTCTTTCCAGCCCCAGGTCAAAACCCTGCCGTCACCCTCTGTTGATGCAAAGCAGCAACTGCAGCGAAAGATCCAGAAGAAGCAACAGGAGCAGAAGCTCCACTCACCCCTGCCCACTGAGACCCAGGTCAAGAGAGCAGAGGCCAGTACCCCCGGCCCCACCATCCCCTGCGGCAGCCCTGCTCTGCTTTCCCCTCAGCCCACCATAGGCATCGTCGTAGCAGCTGTCCCCAGCCCAGTTACGGTATGAAAGTGAATTTTTACCTGTAACTGTGTTCATATGTGTTAATGATAAATATAATAATTTAATATTTTTCTCCCAGGTACAGAGAAGCAGGCAGTTAATGACCTCGCCCAGCCCTGTTGGGACAGCAGAGGGAAAAGTGTTGCCTGTTAATTTCCAAGTGGTCACCCAGCCTCTGAAGCAGTCCCCCAAAACCCCCCAGAATATCTCAGCTAGTCCCGTGGGTGACCGTCTGGCAAGACACGGTACAAGATACGCTCAAATCCTGCCCAAGCCCTCTGCCACCAGTGCCATCACGCTG